>RXPK01001508.1:0-92478 GCA_004143645.1 Protaetia brevitarsis
TCTCAATGAGGCCTTGATGATGTAAAATGAAATGTGCCGAAGCCTTGGTAACTTAACTTGTGTTGAACTCTACACCAAATTAAAATTATAAACAGGTTTCATACTCACCAATAAACTTATACTGGTGAAAATTACGTATTTATATCAATTAATATTTCCTCAAATTGATCCATAACATATTTTTATTACATTTGCTTGTGGCTTGTACTACTTTTTATAAGTATTTATGTTTGTAGATACATACTTGCAATAAATTCTTCTAATAGGAAAAAATTGCTTTTGTCCCTCGCTGGAAGCTCTAGCGCCTTTCTGAAACCAGATACGGAATATATATTTTGTAATGAATTAGGCACATAAACCAAAATTAGTCATTTATGTCACGTCACAATGTAGATTTATTTCCGTTATTTTATCATATAAATAAAACCAATAAATTTGAAATCTGTAAAATACAGTCACTATCGCGTAGAGAAACGTTAGATATTGCTGTAGACATGGCTTTTTGGTTTAATGGATTCAAGAATAGCACCAAATCATCATCCAATAGCCCAATAGCACCATGCCACAGAATATCGTAACGTTGTCAGGTATTCTGTGACCATGCTTTTTGTTATAACCTATACGATTACGGTTGGCAGATAAAAGGATCGGAATTTCGAGTTATCACTAGTAGAAACTACCAACCGTGTGAAACTGAATGTCGCTACACTTGAAAATGATCATGATCGTATTTCCGCCACCAAAATTTAAAAAGCGAACATTTGTATTTTCTTTAACTTTTTTAAAATGTATATCGGATATTTTTGTAATTATAACAACACCTATTGTATTTGAAATTCTAAAGAAATGCAAATCATATTCTAGTGACTAGTGAAAAGTTTAGTGGATTTTCTTTAATTTTAGTAATAACTCAATAGCCAAATTTAAATTTCTGGCAATTATTCTTAGTGACTTCAACGTTGATACATAAAAGTCTCCACCATTTTGTACTACATTAATAGTTATTTTAAAGCCTTTACGTTGAATTCCCTAAAAATTGTGGCGGGAAATTTAAATTTGGTTATTAGGGTTGACAGGATTGAACAAGAAGACTAGATTATATTAAAGTAAGGAAAACTCAGTAGAGCCATTTTCGCCAAGAAAAAATTCAGTCGAGGAGAGTCGCCGCTTTATTTTGTACCGTATAAAGAATGTTATATAAGGCTACTTTGTATTCTATCATATGGAATCTAGTATTTTGTAATTTAGCTTTCTTCGCGAATGTATTCCCCCACTCCCGGTTTACCGAGAATTACCGACGTATTATAGTGTGTGGGTAGGTTGGCTTTAGATGTATAAGTAAATAAATAAATAAATAAAAGTAAAATACTTTATAAAGTAATTCGTTTCCCAGTTCTAGTGATTTTCTGGTGGAATTCTAATCACGATCTAGTGAAATACGTCTTCTGTCAATTGGCAACACTGCCAACGTCGTCTATCTCGCTCACTCACACATTCACTGTTCTCGACGATCGCGCTGTGAAGATCGCTCATGTTTTGTTTATTAACGCCATTTTGAGAAAGTTTGCTGGCGTCGTTTCGCACCGCGGTTTCATGCAGGTTTTCTAGTTATTTCCAACATTTTGTAACTGTGAAATGGATGTTCTAACATTTATTATGCCAGGTAATGTATTAATCGAACAATTTGCAGTAAGCAGACGGGTATAATTAAGATTTATCTAGGGTAAGGGTTATGTAAGTTATTAATATTTACAAACCAATTTTGATTAGTGCATAACGTGAAAAACTAATAATTTATTAAATCTAATTAAACTATAATCGGCTATAATGGTACTGTAAATTTATGTTTATCAGATCCAGCAATAATATCAAGAAATATTTCCTCATCTCTCCTTACATCATGAAAATGTACACCATAGGTGTTTTTGTAAATATAAATCGCGATTTTGATGATGATTCTCAGATTAATTGTTATGTCACAGCCATTAATCCACAATTTGTAATCGTTTCCCAATGCACTGATTTGTTTACACGATTTGTTTACTTGCATGCACAATGGTCGAAAGCATCGGATTAATTTTTGCAGAATATAAATTGTTTTTTACGGATTCCTCAGATGATGAAATAATAAATTATCTCCATAAAGTGAAAAAGAAACAGCAAAATTCAAATCATAATAAATACTTGTTAACACATACCCTTACATTGTCAGCCATATTGCTGTTTGAAATATAAACAAATCACTAGTAATTGCTTTATAGGTACAATTATTGCGATTTATAATAGCTTGAATTGCAATATGATTTTTCAAATGTGATTACTTTCAATTGCGATTTAAATTCATATTTTTCCAATGATGTGAGCTATAATCGCAATCGTGATTTATATTTACAAAAACCACCTTGTATGTTGAATGTAAAAGTAAACATTCCGAGATCTACCACCCTAATCAAAGATATTATTTTAGGTAAATACAGTGTGTTTCGTTAATTGACAATGTCGATTAACTCCTTCGAAAGGAGACTAAGTTGTAGCAAAACCTATTATAAAAAACTATCGATGGAAATGGTACGTACCAAAATAAACAGCAATGAAATTGTACAACAAGGTCAGTAAAATAACACATCACATACTGATTAATTGTTCCATTGGTTTTTCAAGTGGGAGCGGGCAAATTCTTTCTGTCACTGCTGCAGCTCTAAAATATATTCTTCGGACCAGCGTGACCAAACGTGCTGGCGCAATTGCGCTGCGTTCTGGCAAGCCAACCAATGTTTTGCCAAAAGGAAATGTGATGGTGTTAAAGCTTGAAAATCATTTGGATCCGAGGATAAAGGAGTTAGAGTAAGAGAGTTAAGGACCGCTTCAACTTGAGTGAGTATTGTATACAAATCTTCAAATGTTAACGCAGTGTTTGTCAATATTCGTTTGAGATGACCCTTTGTTGATTTTATTCCTGCCTCCCATAATCCCCCAAAGTGAGCTGCACAGGGTGGTATAAAATGCCAACTTATCCCGTCATTATATAATGCTGTTGATATATTTTTTATTATTGCAATGTAGAAACTCAAATAACTCTGATAGTTTTAAACTTGCTCCCAAGAAATTTTTACCATTATCGGAGAAAATATCATGAGGTTTACCCCTATGTGATATCAAATGTTTTATGGCAAATAGAAATGAATTACTACTAAAGTCTATAACTAGCTCAATGTGAACTGCTTTAGTTGAAAATCATACAAATAAACAAACATAACATTTTAGGTGTTTGCAACCCCTTCCCTTTTTATCTTTAATAGTAAATACACCAGAATAGTCAACTCTCACTGACATAAAAGATAAACTAGGGAATACCTGTTGCTCAAGTAGGGCACCCATGTTGGTTGTGTCTGGGTTGGATTAAATCTGAAACACTCAATGCATTGGCATACTGTTTTTTTTTTACTAAGTTTCTTCCTGCAATATGTTGTTCTTATTGAAGATAAGAGCAGTTGAGGTCCTGCGTGTAATGATTTAATGTCACTAGATTAGTAAAATGATGTGAACTGGACAAAACAATTAGATGCCTTTTTTTTAATTAAATGTAGTAGTGTAATCTTCCATCTACCCTGATGATGGCATCCTTATCCAGAAATGGGTTCAATGAGTTTAAACGGCTTTTTGAAGACACGCTAAGTCCCTTTCTCAAACTGTCTATATGTTCGGCGAAGGATTCTTGTCGACTATGCTTCGCCAGAATTTTTGTTACATAATCTAATTTAACTGCTGACAGTGGATTGTAATTTCTTTCTGTTAAAGTTTTTAATGTATCTGTCTACTTATCACTCTTCTTGAATAATAAACCACTCTTTATTTTAAATTTAGTTTAATTTAATTTAGAAATACACAAACATTCTCTCACGAAAAACATACATAAGTACAAAAGTTGCCCGCTACTTCATTGTATTTCTTCCTGACATACTCTGTTGCTAACCTATTTAATAATAACAGTAGTTACCAATATTCTTATAATAAAATCACTATTCTTACTCCTCTATTTTATTTTTAGATTTGTTAATTGCTACAAACTTTTAAGATGTATTACAGGCGTCATTTTCTAAACCTAATAATGTTCTGAATTTTTCAAATTTATGTTTCCCTAATGATTTGGTGAGTATATCGGCCGTTTGATTTTCAGTGGATATCTTTTCTACGCTTATTAAACCTTTCTTCTGATAGTCATAAACAAAATGATAACTAACATCAATATGTTTCGAATTTTTGGAAAATTTACCGTTCTTCGATAAACCAATCGCTCCAGTGTTATCTACGTAAATTTTCACAGCCGTCTTTAACCCAACATTGAGTTCACTTAAAATTCCTATAATAGGTAACTATTCGGAAACACATTCCGCGAGAGCATAATACTCCCCATGAGTAGATGCCCTAGATACGATTTTCTGTTTCTGTGATTTCCACAGTACAGTATTTTCAAATATACCAATCAGAATTTCAGTGGTCGACTTTCGGCCTGTTATGTCGGCAGTACAATCAGCGTCTACGTATGCCTCTATAGTAATATCGGCATTTGCATCATAAATCATCTTCATAAAACGTGTAGAATATAAGTACTTTAAAACTCGTAAGGCATATTTAAAGTGAGTGTTATTGTAGCTACTTTGAAATCTGCTCAAATAGTTTACAGAATATGACACATCTGGACTAGTTCCATTTGAAAAGTATAATAATGCCCCAATTAGATTTCTATATTTCACATGTTCATCTATTTTATCCGCAGGTAGTAACTTCAAATTTGTTTCCATTGATGTATTAAAATTTCTTGACTGTATAACATCATATTTTCCCGCAAGACTGGTAATGTATTTTTGTTGGCTTAAAAACATTTTTCTCTTATCTGGATAATATTCAATTTCGATTCCTAAATAATTTCTTACTTGTCCCTATTAGAGTTTTGCTATTTTATTGTATTAAAACAAGCACAACGAAACAAACATCTTTATACAGCAAAGAAACTGACAACAACTATATGTAATGAAACTAGGTACATTCTCTGTATTATACTTTTGTACACAAAAAGTTTAGTACCAACCTTACATATAAAAACTACACTACTATATAAGTATAAAAATATTCAACAGTCCCAAGTCCTTCATTTTAAATTTCTTGCTTAACTTTTGTTTCATTTCTTATATATCATATCCCTTTCATCAGGTCCGAATATCAAAAGATCATCTACATATAAGATGATGTATATTGGGTTTCCGTTAACGTTGCTTTTATATAAACAATAATCAAATTGTGATCTTTCAAAGTTTGTGCTCAACATGAATTCGTGAAAACGTTCATACCAGTCACGTGGACTTTCGCGCAGTCGATATAGAGATTCTCTTAATAGACATACCTTGTTTTCTTCAACCTCATAACCATCAGGTGGGTAAATATAAACTTCTGTTTTAATCGTTCCTTTTAAGAAAGCGGTCTCTACGTCCATTTGTTCTATTTTCCAACTTTTCTTGCAAGCTAATGATAAAAGAATTTTCAATGTGTTTATTTTTGCTACTGGTGTATATATTTCTTCATTTTCTTGATATGCCTGTTGAAAGCCTTTAGCTACCATGCGCGCTTTATATTTTCTATCCGACTTTACACGATATATCTATTTAACTTCGATTACATTTTTGTCTGTAGGTTCATCTACTAATGTTCAGGTCTTATTTGCCTCCAAACTCCTAAGTTCTTGTATCATGGCGTTTTTTCCATTTACCAGAATCAATACAATTAATAGCCTCTTCATAATTTTTTGGAGCTGCAGCATTTGAAAAATTTACGTAAACAACATGATCATCAAATTTCTTAGGCATCTTTTTGTCTATTTTCGGTCGTTTTATCGTTGATACCTCCTCACTCTCAACATCAACTTCATCTGTAGTTTCTTTCCTTTCTTCATCTTGAGTTTTCTCAGGTCTTCAATGATATTTGAATCATTATTTGCTTTAATATATGTTTCATCGTTTTCGACGAATTTCACATATCTGCTTATTACAATTTTTTCATTTATTAATATTTTATAACCAGTGTCCGTATATCCTATAAATGTCCCTTTTACTGTGTTTCGAATTGATTTTGGATGTTCTACATTCTTCGGGGATTCTTACAAATGCTTTGCTTCCATACAAGTGCAGATTTGTTGCATCAGGCTTTCTCTTAAAAAAGATCTCGTGTGGGGTTTTCTTAATACTTGCTTTAAAGCTTCATTTCTTGACAATGTATATAATAATGGAATCGTATTTGTGAAGCCTGTTGTGCTGACATCTCACCCTCCATTGTCCATTGCAGCATAGTGGCCAACTTGTACGCATGAAAACCCCCTGCTCCGGAGACATTAAAACTCCTTAGAAAGTTGTCTCTTCCTCTACCATGTTTATTCCCAGAGGTATCCACTATTAATCCTTCTGCATCAACTTCTAAGAAGTATGTCCTAGCTATAATGCACAAAGGGAAGAACATTCTATGTGCCTGTCTGGATGTAGTGATTAGCAGGATGTCTGCAAGAGTTCCTATCAACCCGTTTACTTCAGAAGCAGGTTTTCCGGCTGTCTGCTCTAAAACTTAATACTTGTGTTTGTGAGTAATCGATTTCCTAAATAGGCAGCTGTGTATATACACTCCGGCCAGTAACTTTTCTTTATCTTCTTAAACTACGACCATCTGCTACCATGTTAAAGTTTTTAATGTATCTGTCTACTTATCACTCTTCTTGAATGATAAACCACTCTTTATTTTAAATTTAGTTTAATTTAATTTAGGAATACACAAACATTCTCTCTTACAAAAAACATACATAAGTACTAAAGTTACTTGCTACTTCATTGTATTTCTTCCTGACAAACTCTGTTGCCAACCTATTTAATAATAACAGTAGTTACCAATATTCTTATAATAAAATCACTATTCTTACACTTTCTGTTATGTTTACCCTACAATTTGATATAAACCTCAAACAATATGCTATTGTTCGTTGCAATCGATAGAAATTCGGAAGTCTTTTGAATTGTAAAACAGATTCACAAATTGTTGATAGTTTTACTACAATGTTTTTCTTCATTTCTGGTGGATCTCCTTCAAGTCTTATGGATGACTTTGGCCATGTTTTCGGTTCATCCCTTAACCATCTTGGTCCATTCCACCAAAGTGAATTTCCTACCAACTCTTGAGGAGTGATGTCCCGTTATAGTAAGTCGGCAGGGTTGTGACATGTACTGATATATGATGCCAATCTTCTATACAGGTCATGGTTTGTATTTCTGATACCCTGTTTGCAACAAAAGTCTGTAGGTGATTTGTTGGTGTATTAATCCAATGAAGCGTTACCGAAGAATCTGTCCACACTTGTCAATTTTCCTCTTCAATGCGGCCTTTACCTTTTGAAGCAATTGTGCTAATACCAGCGCAGCACATAATTCCAGTCGGGTATTGTAATTATTATTACAGGAGCTACCTTGCTTTTTTAACATAATAATCTTGAGCATGCATCTCCTAATGCAACTATCGTCCTGTTTGAGATGCGTCAGCAAACCCATGGAAGTTATCATCTATGTTTCCATCTGCTACAAACCTTGGTATGCGCATACTGTTTAAATGGTGGTGTGAACTTCACCACCCAAAGCTGCTATAGTATAATCTTTGCTGTTGTTATGCATGGACTAAGTAGTCCTAGGGGATCAAAAATAGTAATTTTAAAGCTTTGCTAGAAAGATGTAAAAAAAATAACTGTAAATTAAATAAGTCAAAACAGCGACTTTGTAAAACATCAGTAAAATTTTATGGTTATATTTTAACTAGTGAGGGATTAAAACCGGACATGGCTAAAGTAGAAGCAATAAAGAAAATAACTTCACCTACCAACAAAACAGAATCATTAAGCTTTTTTAGGAACTATTACTTATTTGAGACGTTTTATTAAAAAATTAAGTCCAGAAGCTGTAAGTTTGCGAAAATTAACATTAAATCAAGCTAAATGGTGTTGGACAGATTAAGAGGAAAAGAGTTTTTAAGACTAAAAAACATAATCGGTAATATTGAAGCTTTGATATATTATGAAAGCAATAAACTATTAATTTGTTTTCAAAACAAATAAGTCCTTATTATCGAACCCAAAGAAGACAGAAACAATAACGTGCACAATGTATATTGGAAACTGCAATAAATGTACTAGCATTATATAAACTTGCCGGTACTTTCAATGCCATTATCCATATTTTTTTTAGTATTCTTATTAACAAAAATTTACATTTTGAATAGACTATATTTTTTTAGTTCTAAATAGTAGTTATAAATTGCAAATAGTAAGATTTATAAAATAAAAAAAAAACAAATTTAATATAGAGAGAAGTTTTCATTGTCTTAGGGAAGTTGGAACATCAAAAGTTGACAGCACTGTTTCGGATGTTAAAGTATAGGTAAATCAAGTAGCGACACTTGACGAGTGTCGCTACTTGGTTCACCTATACTTTGCGGACGTATTCCCATCTTTAAATCCATAATCCATATAATTGGCGGTTATTTTGTAATTTACACAGTGTTTACCATGTATTTACGACTGTTCTGCATGCGCTTTCGCTTTGAAGCGATATTTGCGACTTTAATCCGCAATAATCTTGGCATTTTATAGGATCACAAATGGAGTATTGTCATACTTAGTGTCTCTTTGTGTGGAAGCTGTGGAAGATGGAAGACATTAACACTATCGGACTTGATGTTTAAAACATCAAAAGCAACTGTGAAAAGCAATGCAACAATTTCTTATAGAATCCCCACTCAGGGACACGATCACATATTTATTTACCACGTTTAAACCATTTTTGAATATTTAAATAAGTCTGGTTTACTCTAAGCCTTTTAAAGTCTGCACATTTATTCCGAGGATCATCATGTGACTTGTTGCCAAAGTAAGTGGATCTGTATTCATTTTGTAATTGTATTATAAGTAAAAGATATAAATGATTTTTTTTCTTAAAGATACACTGTCACTCGGCATCAAATAAATGAAGGCTTGGAAATGAATTCAATGATATTCCATGTAATAGTTACAATGTGCACAAGTTGGGTGAATGTCTTGATTCACTATGAGGGTAAGCACTGCTATTATGTTAATTGAAGGGTATGTAACTTTCAAACTTTATTTAATGTAGTACATTTAATTTTTTTTTATAGAAATGTTTCTGCGTCTGATATTGTCATAAAAGAGGAAGCATCCACTGAAATGCTTGTTACGTGATTTCCCTCTTACGAGTTGGTGTCATTAAAACCGGTTACATTGGAAATGGAGGGTTTTTTTAAGACTGACGAAAACAAAAGAATTAAAAGTAAGAATGTTATAACAGTGTAAATGTCAGTTGTTTTGAGAAAATGCTTTGCTATTTACGGGTATGTTTATTGTTTTTTTATGTATACAGTGACCAACATAAATGTTGCAACATAGAGATTTTTTTATTGTTAAACTATAGTAAATTCTCTTTGTGTGGATAGGTTCAGTATGTCCGAGAAGCTCAAAATTTATTTTACCGCATGTCACGTGATTACTAGTATGGCAGTAAAAAGTCTGGTTAGATCATCCAAAAAAATATTTGAAAAAGTTGCTTCGGATTCAATTTCGAGGCTATATGCACATTTTGTAAGCATATTAAAAAAAAATTACTTTTTGTTTCAAATATTTTTTAAAAAAAATACTAAAAAAAGTCTCAAATTTGTTCGCTATTAGTGACTCAATGCAAGTAAAATTTCTGAATTTTGTTGATACTTAGACAATGTTTCCAATTCTTGCCTGACAGCGTTCAATTTTGTTCTCTTAAATACGAAAAAAGATTTTTGGAAATATCAGTTAATTTTAAACAAGTAGGATATAACATGCCTTAGGGCCGTCGGACACGATGCTAAATTATGTAGGAAAGTGGGGTAAGTTGACGACCTTAAGGGAGATTTGATTTCAGTCACAACATACTACAAATTAAATGAAAATGCATAATATTTCA
The DNA here is from genome assembly GCA_004143645.1 of Protaetia brevitarsis. Classification (NCBI taxonomy): domain Eukaryota; kingdom Metazoa; phylum Arthropoda; class Insecta; order Coleoptera; family Scarabaeidae; genus Protaetia; species Protaetia brevitarsis. The sequence goes on from RXPK01001508.1 coordinate 10,032, forward strand.
GAGAACACAATATATTAGTAACAAAAATACATAAACAATAAATGAAAATTCGTAAATTTAAAAAAGAAAAAAAGCAAAAAATGAGCTTCTATACTTTCGTCATCTTACCTCATGGGTAGTGTAAGATGACTAATTGTGTGGGGTAAGATGACGATTACAAGCAAATATACAAACGAAATCCCCAGTACCTTCATACCCTGTATATTCTTCATGCCACCAACACTGGCACTTGTGACACTGAATCCAGTCTTCGTTGGGTGGTTCGGTGTAAAGTTCATTGCATCCAGGACAAAATATCGGTGTGTTATCCTTACTTTTGTTTTTTGTATGAAACACACTTTTCGAAACATTACTTTTTGTCCTATCTTTTTTTTTTGTGGATGGTTCCGGTTCTTTTCTTTTGCTGTTCCATTTCTTCAAGAGCTAATTTAACTGGAGTTGATGTAATAACAGATGTTTTCTGACGTTTCCTATTTGTAACTGGTCTATTATAGGTTGGAAGAGGCCTAATTTTCCACAAATTTTCGCGATTGCCTTTTTTGCATGGTTGGCAAGATAACGGTGTCAACTTTTCATTACTTGCTGATCCAACTAAATTTGTGTCAGACGATGGAGAATGAAAATTTTGTTTGCTAGTTGAGGGTGGCGGTGTGCTGTGTCTGATCATTCTACGTTTATAATTTGCAAGTGGCTCGTTATCTGAGTCACCTGTATCCGAAGATGACTCTTGTGCTTCTATGGGTATTTCTGGCTGTGATAGTAAATGTCTTTCAGTAACAGTTGATGGAGCAAAATCAACGTCACTGAATACCCCAGGGTTATATGGTTCAATACCACATGCTGCAAAACCCTTCATAGCAACGCCGATAGTTGCTGCTTTAATATATGCGTCCCCAAACAATCTTCCGATTTCTTTGTCAGTGATCGCTTTGCCTGGATTATTAATCATAAAGTTATCACAACTCTGATTGAAATATGTTTTTAAAGGCCCAAGAAAAGACACATCAAGAGGTTGGAGCCGATGTGTCGTATGAGGGGGCAGACCTAACATTACAATTCCTTGTTCTCTGCAATAATTTATTCCCTCTAAAAATATATGAGAACTATGATTGTCAACTAAGAGTAACACTGGTTTCTCTTTAGTTGGATGTGCATATTCAGAAAAATGCTGAAGATATTGAACAAATGATTCTGTATTCATCCAACCACTGCTATGTGCTATGCCCTTGGTGTTTGGCGGACGTCCATTAAGCAACTCAGGTCGCATCCGAACACGACCAAATACCAAAAATGGGGGTATGAAAACTCCTTGCGCGTTCATAGCACAGACGACAGTTGTATTGCATCCTCGTTCTGCTGAAACGATTTTTGCTACTCTTCGACTACCCGTTGGTGATAGAACTTTTGGTAGTTTTGACGGAACAGTAGATAAACCGGATTCGTCAGCATTATATATTCGGTCAGCGCTGAAGCGTTGACTGAAGGAATACATAAAGACTCGCAACCTAGGCCTAAAGTATGTGGCAGATAGATATCTCTCTTTATTCTCTCTCGCACAGCTATCCCCGCTCTCCCCAGTCCTAATTCTGCCCCCAAACTGTATTATTGGATAGTGGCGCCACTACAAGACAGTTGGAAGTTTAAGTGAACTTGCTATCAGCTGTGCAATCAGCAATCGTCCCTGTGAGTCATTTTGGCTAAACGAATAAAGTAAAAGAATATTGAAATTTGAACGTAAGCTTCGTGTGGTCATCGTTAACGCTACGTATGTATATGTAAACTGATCGGGCCAAAAATGATATATTATTATTTTATTTAATATGACTACTGATACAATACTGAATTATTTGAATATTTTAAATCTTTAGTTGGTTATTTATTTTAATAATAAAAGAAGAAAAATAACAATATGAAAAGGAGGTATTTTTTTTTAATGCTTACAAAAAATAATAAATAATAATAATAAATACTTTTCAAAAAACAATCTCTATTTACATATTATAAAGGGCATATATAATTACAATCCACAAATATTTGATAGTAATACATATCAAATTAAAACATTTTCATCTTATCTACATATTAATTAGAAAGAGTTTGAATTGATATAATTAAGTAAATATTTACAATTTTCTAGAATGCTATTATTGGCCTTATATTTGTCATGACACTCATCATGCATCAAGTTAAAACTATCATACGTATTAATTACATATTAATTAGAAACAGTTGGAATTTGTATAATTAAATAAATGTTAGATCTTAAAGTTTTCTAGAAATGTATTATTTGTAATTAACACTGTTTATATTAGCATATCGATATACCACTTTATCGAAATGGTAAATAGCAAATAGTTAATTACCACTCACCAACTTTCTAGAAAACTGAAATATGAAATATTTACTTAATTATACAAACTCAAACTGCTAATTAAAATGTGATCAATATGAAATTGTTTTCAATTTAAAATATACTTCAGAGTTTAAGAAACAACAGATTATTTAATATTATTATTATATATGATGAAAAGCATAAACAATTTCAATACATAATACGTTTTGTACAATAAAAATTATTTTATGCCGATGTATGTATTACGACAAAATTCGCACTTTGCGGTGAGTTTTAGGGTAAAATACCTTAGATTTTTTTACTTTGGATGTCAATAAATCAGTTTCCCACTTTAAATTTCTAAAAATTTTCATTTTAATAAGTGATTGAATGATACTTTTGCGGTGGTCTAAACAGTTTGGATATTTTTTATCATGTACCCAATTGTCTAGTGATTGCATAATATTATATTCGACTTCTCTTCCCACATTTTCGCAGCATTTAAATTTATTAAATAATACATTAAATTTATTCAACATAAATGATACAACCTCTACAAAAGTATCTGCAGGTCGTTTTAAAAATGTAATAGTGCTAGAGCAGCCATAGTTTTTATTTAAAAGCAAAGCCTCACTGTTCTCTAACATTTCACTATTTTCCTTCAGAAGTGCTACAGCACAATCTTCGCAGTGTTTTTTTCGTAAAACTGTGTGAATTAAATAACCTGCAACGTAAACCACAGAACAAGTTTCCAACGTTGCATTTTGGTTATTTATCGTGAGAACGTCTTCGCTGTCACTCTCGTCCTCGCTGTTCTCTTCGTTCGTGGTGATTACATTTACTACTTCATCAACATTGTCTGTAGTTTCAAAGTTAATGTCATCATGCTGAGTGTTTGCTGCATCAGCTAATTCTAGAATATCGGCCTCATCTGCGTCGCAATTGCTACTATTTGCAGTCATTTGCAACCGAATATTCGTATTATGCTGGATAGCTATACGGCATTGACGTACAGTAGGCGTGGGATTGTATCCTCCTCTACTTCTTACAACGGAAAAAAAATTTTCTAACGGATCTTGATTTAAAAAGTTTGTTAATAAATATTTTATATTCTCTTTTTTTAATTCTGACCATAGCAGTAATATAGATCGTATTGTCCATATCATGCCTTGTAAACAGTAAATATTGTTTCGTCTAGAACCATTCTCATTTTCAAAAACTTCAATATTTTTAAAATAGGTTAATCCTTTCAACAAAGTTTTTTCTGGCGTGTCTTTATATATGGATAAAGCACTTTTATTGGGATTTGCATCACTTAGCACTCTACTGTTCAGGGCGTCAAAGATGTTATTGACATTTTCTATAAAATCTGCAGTGTTTGAAGCTGTACTACTCTGCAGTTCATTGGTGTGGTTAACAGTTTTAATTGCAGCTGCTACTGAATGAGAGAATACTTGGGCAGCGTATTTGACACGCATTTTTTGAAAACTTGTGGGGTTTAAATGCGGCTCTCTAATTTTCAGCATTGCTCTTGTAGTATTGCTCTTTTGGTCTATTTCGTACGTTTGTACAATGTCATTCCAAGATATACGCTTCTTATTAACCATAAATGTCAATTTAGGGTTCATGAAATTATTTCTTAACGATTTGATTAAATGTGGAGCGTCAAAGCAAGTAAATACGGTTTTGCTGTCGATTTTAATTGTTGGGTCATCCACTGTAGCACCTAACAGTTCCATTGTTTTTCTATTATTAGATCCTTGGTCACACACTAATACTAGAGGATTAAAAGACATGCTTCTTAATTCTTTTACAACATCTTCAACGATGGATTTCAAGGATAAACTGGTAACGGGTCCTGCAGAAGTATAATAAGCTAGTGGAATTTTCCAATTATGAAGAAGGCCACGCACAAGAAACACGAGTGCAGTATTCGCTAACTTCACTTGCTTTCCAAAATTTGCAAGATCTTGATAGCCTTCTACAACATCTTGGTATTTATTGTACTGCAATTCTTTCTTTAATATAATTTCATCGAACATCACAACGCACATTTTCTCGCGCTCTGTCATTGATTTGGCCTTCAATTCTAGCTTGTTTGTAAGGGTAGTTTTCATGCCAGTTTTCAAATTTAGCACTTGTAACCACGACTGTATGGTTCTAACAGATGGTAGACATACCCTCAACTTTTTAATCATAAACGAATATGTGCTTGGAGATTTATAGAAGAGGGAAAGAGCTAGCTGTTTCTCGGATTTAGTCCATTTAGAACGTTTGCTGTGGAAAAATTGCATCTTTATTAACGTCTTCACAGCTTCACTTTTATTTATTAATAAATTTTCAATGACAGCTGCCTTAGAAAAAGATTTTTTTCGTTGTTTAAGCCTGTATGTTTCCTGGCAGCGAGATCTATATTTTCTTTTCAATACTTCTATCTTACTGCTTAAAACTTTTACATTTCCCATCGAAGATAATTTCTTTGCGGGGGACATGTTTAGTACTCGTTCGCTTATAGCACTACTATTACTGCTGCTACAAACACTTCTATTTCGTCCACTCATAGAATCCAGTTGAAAAAATACGGAACTTTCAGAATCGGTATTGGAACAACTATCCGGTTTTCTTCTTCTTTTGCAACCGTATTTTAGTCCTGACGGTTTCGAAGGGCTGACTGGAGTAATAAATGTTTCTTCATCATCTACACAAGAATAATAAAGAAAATTGTTTTATTTCAATGATAGTATGAATAATTTCAGATTTAATGTATGTAGTATTAAAGAATTTGCATTTACCTTGTTCGTCATATCTTTTAGGTACAGCAGTTTGTCGCAGTAACTTGCGTTTTGAATTTACACTTAAATGACATTCTAGAAAATGTCTTTCGCAAATTCTTTTATCTGCCAATTCACTAATGTCCATTAACGCAATTTCAATATTTCCACAGTTTTTCTGCCACTCTTTTACGCGTTCTTTGTCTTTTATAGGAAATTTAAAATAGCTAACACTTTTGTCCTTTAATCGGTGTTGACCACAATTATAATAACAACACACGTTGCCGGAGAAACTCATTTTTAACACTAGTAGGTAAGTACCGTCTGAACAATCACTCTCAATGCGTACTCTACCGCTGCTCAAGCGAGATTGACCTATCCGTCTACCCGAGATCGCGCTGAGCCATCTATATGTCGGGTAGGCCAGCAGCCACCGTTAAAGGTATTACGTTGCGAGTCTTTATGTATTCCTTCAGTCAACGGCTGAAGTTATATTTTTGCTTCACCTCTGCTAGTAGGGTAAAAAATGATTCTACTGCTGGTTTATTAAATCCAATTAGTCGACCTATAATAATATAATATTAATACTGCTAATTAAATATATTTAACACAATTCACTAACCTATTGATGTTGATTCAGGTGTTCTCATGCTCAGTTTGTATTTTGCCATAAAACTATATGCCCAGTCTTTACCAGCCATTTTATTTCTGTTATTAAATCTGTGAGTAATAGAATTTATTTCTGCATACTGGTATGCCAATTGTCGGAATTGCAATAGCGTCAAACCAAATGCTCTGTCATTTAAATCTGTAATATACTCTTTAAAATCACGTTCTTCTTGCTCTGAAAACGTTTTCCTGAAGCGTCCTCCATGTAGCGGCAGCTGGATATTGTTGCGACGCTTAGAAACATATCTACGGAGAGTAGCTTCTGGAATTCCAAATTCTGTACTCGCTGTATTGCATGACATACGGTTTTCTATTACTGCTTGAATAGCATTATTCATGTGATCCTCATTCCAGTTTCTGCGACTGGTTTTTCTTTCATATTTTCTCGGCATCTGTTAAACCCATTTAAATTTTTTAGTTGTGGGGTAAGTTGACGAACTCGTCGTCTTACCCATCGTCAACTTACCCGATTGCTAACCTAACCTTGTTTTGCGGCACCAACAAAAATGTGCCGGTTAGAGTCAGCATTTCGAGTACCAGAAATAAAGTGCACATAGGCAAGTAATCATTATAAAATTGACAAGCGAATCTTACGTTGTTTTTTTTGTTGAATGCTTATTTATCGCGTTAAAAACTTATAACTTTAGAGGCACGAAATAAATAACCGGCATTATGTTTTTATGAGTGATGACAGAGACATCTACCTCTGGAAGTTACAACTACATCAAAATCTGCGTAAACTGCAGTGCATATATTACAGGCATCTGTTTAAAAGATGGGAATATTCAGCATTCGTCATCTTACCCGGCTCGCCGTCTTACCCCACTCTCCCCTACACAATTTTTGTCTTAAATTTAGTATGAGTAATTTGGAACTAATTTTTTTAAAACCTGTTCTCAAAAATGCATAATATGTATTCTCAAATTGCGCGCGCAAAATGTATTTAAGTTGATAGTGCATTTTAAACATAACGGGACATAACAAACATAACATAACCTATGAGATAGAAAAGTTTACAGTTTGAGTTTGGGTTACATTAGAACAATGTCGTGGTCGAGAGAACAATAGAATTGTTACTTAACGAGTATGAAAAATATGAATGTTTATACGCGGTAAAATCATCATTGATTAAATTCTTCTGCAATTTTTTTTCCAATTTTCAGCTTTGTTTGGTGTCTACAATTACAAACACATTGCTTTTAATTTGATGGTAATGAAATCCAAAGTTAGGTAGTTGGAAGCTAATTTTTATAAATTTATAGTTCTTCTTTTTCTTGAAGTTTGGTATACAGAAACAGATTTGATGTTAAGAATTCAATATTGCTAAACTGTTAGAAAAAACGCTATTAAGAATTAAACAACGTTAATTTAATGTTATACATTAAGAAAGAGCATTAACAAAGAGGCTCATATCAATAAAAAAAATAAATATGGCGCATCATTTGCACGATATAAGTAATTCAATATTAACAAACTTTAAACGCGATTATCTCGAAAAGTTAAATTTCGCAATAAGGTCCCTTTCTTCGGACAGGGTCACATTGGTTTAGTTATAATTAATTCGTTCAAGGTATTCATTCAGATTGATGTATATCCGTTCATGCAAATTTGACTTGATTTTTACTTAAATTTCTCATATGAAAAGTTAATTGGATCAGGTTCGGTATAAATTTCGATGAAACAGTAAATCTTTTTATTTAGTGGAGTTTCTATAGTTCATATTTTTATTTGGGGTTCAACCCCCCAACCCTGACATATTTTCGCCTGGAAAATTTACTTCGCCAAGTTTATATTATTATAATTATATTTAATTAACCTATATTAAAGCCTTTTCAGTTTTGAATACTTTGTCGTGTTCCATTTCATGGGAACCTGCTACAATTAAGCCATCGAAATAGATATTTACCCTATGTATATCACCAAATATTTCCATATTCCTTCTTTGAAATAATTCTGGAATTGAATGGAAACTCCAAAGAAACATGTTTACACAATCTTTTAAACCTAATATGGCTTCAGAATCAAGACCAACAATTAAAAATTTTACATCATAGAATATGTCCTTAAATTTACAATGCAAGGTTATTTCACCTAGCACATTGGTTTTAAAATTTCCATAAGGAAGAATATTACTTTTTGTTGGAGTAATACAAGAGGTTTTAATATTTAATTTGTTAAGTTTAAGAGGTAAAAAAACTGAATTCTGCATCTGAATCTAATTTTAATTTAATATAAGTATTTTTAATTAATTTGTTCTTGATCTGTTTGAGTTTGCGTCTTCGAATCTCTTGGTTTCTGTTTGGATACTTCATTTCGATCTTTTGCACGACAAATTTTTGCAAAGTGATCCTCTCCTTGACAACTAGTACAAGTGTTATTGTATGCCGGACATTTTCCTCTTGCGTGTTCAAATCCAAATTTAGTATACTGTTACTGAAAGCGTATTAACTGGTTCTTCCAAAGTTAATAGTTTTATATGTTGTTCGGATAATTTCACAGATTTGCAGTATTCCCGATTCTTTTCAAGGCTCATCAGGCTCTCTAATTAATCTTTGTTGTATTTGTTTATTGTGAATTTCTAAAATCACCCTGTCTTTTAACATTCTGTAATATATATAATTGTCTGCAAATATCATTTGTACACATTAATTCACCATTAGCTGCCTACTTTTTTAATTCAGTTATGAAGCAATCAATGGTTTGATCTTTTTTTATTGTGCCATATTGTTAAATTTAAATGTTTTCATTTTTCTTAGGTTAAAAATATCGGTCCAAGCACTATATGACATTTTCTAATTTTTTTTTACATGATCTTTGAGAAAAATATTATAAATATCAAGTCTTATTTCTCCTATTACATGTAAAAGTAAAACTATTCTAATGTCTCATTGTTCCTTACTTTTTCCCGATGCTAACATGAATATCTCGAACAGAAAATGGTTTTATTATCATACGAAATAACTGTCGGTAGACGTTCTTCTTTAGATTTGCGTGCATCGAAAACCGGCCACAGTTTGCCATCTCAGTGGACAAATGCAGAATCCGGTACCTCGTTTTGGAAATCAACTTTTATAGCTTCTGCGCGCTTTTTTCGGTTTTCCGTACGAATTCTTTGAATGGAAAACTTGCTTAAGTATAGGAACTTCGTCAGTGCTATGCCCAATCTTTATACAGCAAAGAAACTGACAACTTTATGTAATGAAACTAGGTACATTCTCTGTATTATACTTTTGTACAAAAAAAAAATTAGTACCAACTTTACATATAAAAACTACACTACTATATTAGTATAAAAATATTCAACACAGACTTCCTAATACTTAACTAATATACCTATCTAATGCTATCACTAATTTTGGACTGATGAAATTTTTTCTCATAGAAGTTTTATTAGTATACAGGCTGATTCACGGAACCTGTGCATTAAAAGTTTTTGATTTTGCAATGATATCTCGACTTTTAAACTTTGGGGCTATGATCTCTTTAGAGAAAACAATTGCATCCTTGTCGCACTTTGCCGGTTACATGGAAAGTCATGGCCAACTTTGATATTTTAAATAGAAATCTATATTTTTTAGTGCATTTTCAGCTTCTACTAGGCATTTTAAAGTCAATTTTATAAAACATCTACTTACCTATCGGTTACCGTTTCCGAGTTATTTTGGTTTTTGCGAAAAAGAGCTCCAAAAAAATATGATGCTGTAAATACGTATAAGGACTATACAGTAAAAGATAGAGAGGTTTTATGTTAACTGCGGAGGGTACGAGTCCTCTACTACTTAAGAGGGCATTTACAAACCTCTTTCGCGCCAATATAATGGGTTACTTTGTTCAAGTTATTTTCGCAACACATGTGGTTTTTCTGGAACCTTGGAAGGGCATTTACACACACTCCATGAATATACGGAGCGAAACCATACATTTTCCATTGCATACTTAAAATATATTGTTCAAAAACAGAAAGTAAAACATGCACGAATAGGTGATGTAGAAAATTAACAAAAAATTTAAATGTGGAGTTGTAAATGTAGATAAAATTACATGGTTTGCCTCGGGAATTGTTGTAGGAATAAAATAAACATAAGAGTAGCGAATTAAACAATCTAATTATGATAAACAACTTGAAAAACAAAACTGGGATACACAGAAGAGAAGTTTATAGATATCTGTTGCAACAGATGTTATTTTAGTTTGGCATTCGTGACATAGGTGGCACATTAATAAGTATACTTTTAACCCATTAATGGCCAAGCATAAAAATAATTGAAATTTGTTAAAAAGTATATGCTTTATTTTCGATAAAATTAAAAGAAAAATAGCAAATTATAATAATCATAATTTTCATTGTTTACATGAATAATAATGGTTCGTTGATGATACTTTGGTAGAATATATGAATTACAACCAATTTAAAACTATTAATGAGGTGTACAATTTCGCTCCACAAAAAATGTTTAAAAAAGAAATAAACAAAAAACATATTCCGTTAATGATTTGTGTTTGATACTTTGGCCGTGAATGGCTTAAAGTCACTGAAATAGTTATGCTTTTATGTTTTTGTAGTGGAATTCTCTGACGGAATATGTATTGTATTGTTGTGGCTTATTCATTTCTTTTATAGGAATTACAGCGTAATATTATTTAATTAAAATAGAAATAGGAGTTTTAATGAATAATAATTGCGGGTTTTTTATTATTTTTTTTTTATTTTTAAAGTGTTTTAAAGTTAAATGGAGTAAAAATGAAATGTAGTGAAAAAAAACAACAGTATTATTAAAAGTTTATTTTAAAAATCCACCTATTATTTCTGGAAGCAATATTATTTAAATAAAAATTTCGGAAGCATAACATTCTCCCATAAATGTTTATCGCGTTGTATCTTTTCAATAAATAGGGGTTGCCTGTCATCTATATATATGATGAAGTAGCAGACTTCTTTTTCGCATATATTTAGTTGCCCTTGAATCTGAAAAAGTAAAATATGTATTATTTCTTGTTGCAAAGGATTAAAATATCAACACACCTGGTAATACTAATTATGTGACCTTTTCAAATGAATTTCACCATTGACTTGCGCCACACATAAGTTTTTCTTTACTCTCAAAGCATCTTCCAATCTTTCATTGCTCTTATGGGAGTGCAAGCATTTAATTTCTACCAAGGCGTGATTACCAACCAATCCATCAGGAGTGGCTCCAAGGAAACCATATCTGTATCTATAAATAACCCGGCAGGTTATACAACCATACAGTCGTCAAATTATAATAAAGACTCCCACAAATTGCTACGAAGATTATCTGTCGACATTGACTCAAATTGTTAAAAATATAGTACGGGATAGAATAAAGCTAATAATATGTGTACTTACCAGAAAATGCACGTAAAAATTGTCTTAATAACAAGCAGCTACGCAGACTAAACATACGACACCGACATGAATACCTGTGTACCGTCCACTGTAACCTGTAACCAGTTACCAGTATAACATTAAAATCACTAGTATCCCAGTAAAGTGAATACGCACGCAGCGTTGTATTACGCAAGCGCACCAAACTCAATTGAACGTGATTGAACGGATCTTCAGGAATAGGTTTATTGTCGAAACACGCACCATCCCTTTCTAGAACTACCCATCACTTTCTAAATTGCAATCAGCAAGCAAACGTACTCGTAACGCCATCTCATATTCAATATATTAGAGAGAGAGAGAGTTGCATTAGAGTGATTTAGTTCGTGTTACGAAAATAGAGGGATGTTTCGGCCGCCTAACTAGAGAATAAAAAGTAAACACAATTATACAGTGTGTTTCAAAATCTAGGGTTGTTTAGGAGTACTTCTTAGTACTAAGTATTTTTTATTAATTTTTTTCAAATAGAACGCCCTGTATATTTTTACACTATGTGATGTAGAATTGAATCCTCTATCGAAAAGTTATAGGTGTTTTTATACCTGTTGTTAACTCTGTTGCTTCTTTTAGAATTAGTGATTTTCAGAAAACATAGTTTTTAATTATTATTTAATTAATAGTAGGCGGTGAAAAACAATTTTAACTTTAAGAGCATATAAAAAAGACAAAGTATAGTATGAAAAAATAAAATTTATTGAATAAAGATATTCAAAAACGAAATGTTGTGTGCACTATGTAGGTACAGTGAAAGCTCCCATAACGGACAGTCACGGTTCCGCCAATTTTGTCCGCTTATGGGAAGTCTCCGTGTAGAGGATAGAACTAAGAATTAATAAATAAGTACTATACATTACGATACACTATCTACAATATGATTTATGTTATAGTAATATGGAGAAAAGAATGCGGTGAAATCATCCCTAGCAATTTCTTTCGACATAGAAATATGACTTAGAGCTTCACCATATGAATTTATCGATATTGAATTGCATGATGCTGCCGACATTTCTACTTCTTCTTCTGAGTCGTTTGAGCTACCTTCTTCAAACGGGCTTTCGCTTTCTACATCCAAATTCGAAAAGTTGTCGACGATAATTTCTTCTTCTGTTGTTATATTATCGTCTAAGGCCATGAAATCCTCTACATTTTGGGGGTTTGTTGCTCCTAAATGTCGCAATAACTCAGCAACTGTTGATAATGGCAGATCTTCTTCAGGATCGCAATCAACTTGTGCACTACATTCCGAGCTACATTCACTTTTCTTAAATCCAGCTTTGCCGTAACAGTTCTTAATTGTCAAGGAATTTACTTTGTGCCATGCTGTTTTTATAAAGTACAAAGCCTCTAACACATTGATGGATTTTGGAAGCTCAGATAAACTTTTAACATCTTCCATTTTTTCTTTTAAAGAAAGCATTCTTTTTTTTTGGTGCCATTTTACGTTTATATTAATAAAATAACTTCAATATTGTTTACGCCGTTTCGACACGCGATATCTAGCAAGGGTAATATGTACATATGAAAGGGAAACCTCATATAAATGGGCAATTACCGAATTTAATGTAACAGGTTGCATAACATTTTAATAAGCGAACGACCTGAAAAATCGTCCGGCTATTAGAGCTTCGCGTCCGCTTATGGGAGATTTTCAGTTGCATGCGGAAATAATCTAGTGTCCGCGTCCGTTTATCGGAAAGCACTTAACATTGAAAATGATATGCCGAAATTCCGTTCCAGGAAATTTGTCCGGCTAAGAGAGATGTCCGCTTATTGGAGCTGTTTGCAAGGAGAGCTTTCACTGTATAATAAAATTACTATAAGTGTTGTATGTCACCTTCATTTGCTTGCAAAAACTTTAGAATCCTGATGTAAACTCATATTGTTGTAACCTGTTTTATTTGTTCAGCATCTATGCTATCAAACGCATTAGTTACTCAGCGCTCTAATGCGATTTTTTTGTCCCCGTAAATAAAAATCCAAGGGCATTAAATAAGAAAACCATGGTGGCGTTCTCCTATTCGTAATTCGTATAATAATAAAAAAAAATTAAAAAGAAGCAAGCATGCCAGTGTATTCCTCATAAACAACCACATAAAAATTATCTGAATATTTCCTCTATGTATTATGGCATCGGACTTATAACGATTAAAAGAAAATCGCTGATTTTGAAAAACGCCTGGTATATCGGGAAGTAAACAAGTTCACTTTTAGTAAAATAAGCTAAAAGAGTTAAAAACAAAGCGAAACAAGCATTGTTGATCTATATTTTTTTAATTTGTTTGGAATGTCACTCTCTGTAACTCTCTCTACATCTAATTCTCACGTAGTACTTCAATTTGTTCAAATCAGGGAGAGTTTGAATTGACGGAAGTGTGACAAAAAAAATGATATATTAATTTGTAGTATGTACGTATAATAAAAAGAAAAAGCAGAATCATAACATACACTTCAATTATGTAATGATAAAAATTAAGTACAGATGTTTAAAAAAAAATCATTTGTTTCAGAACTGCGCTATAGATTTGTTGTTCGAAGTATGCTTTTACCTTCTGCAAGTTTACGAAAACAGATTTTCGATTTGGAGAGAGGAAAACTGGCTTCATGAAGATTCAAGGAGAGTTCGATTTTAGATAATGTTTAGAAATGGATTATTAGAATGGGTGAATTTATTTGTACATGAAACAAATTACTTAAAAGTTCTGCTGTTAGAAGACTACATTTTCAAACCATAGTGTGAAGGCATAAGCGAGGGAAATGGATGGAAAAGTTACGCATAAAAGTCATAGTGAATATTAAATATTTATTTATATAAAAAAACAATTTAAAATTGTATACAGAAAGAAACATCCCTTTTATCCTTTTCCTTCTCACTTTTCCAGTGATTTATATTACTCACTAGCGTTTCATTTCTTTGTCTGTTTTACTCTTTGCCCTGTGCATCTGCGAGGCACAAAATTAAATCTAGAACTATGTGCAACTGCATTAGTGATTGCTTGAAATGCTAACAACTTGAAATTTGTTGAGCTAATTGAATCTGGTGCTCGTTTGTCAGCCTGTGTTTAACAAGAGTAAACCCGGCCTCGCGCAAGAAACTCGTGCAACGTAGAATAAAATAACTGGTTGTTGTTGAATTTTTCAATAACCCATATCTAATGCTTGCATAGAAAAGAAATATTCAATTTGCTTTAAGGATAGAGATTCGGAAAACTTTTGTTTTTTTTTTTTCCTTTTCTAATTTGCCGCAGCACAATTTCTGGAAGAATATGTCAGGAAAAATTCCTTCAATTTAGGTAACATAGTCTCCCAAAATATTTGATCTCTTGGAATTTCTTCAACAAACAAAGGTATAGCATCCTCTGTGTACATAATAGAGAAACATTTCTCCTTTTTGGCGATATTTCAGTTGGCCTTGTACCTAAAAAAAGATATTTTGATTGATGCAGTAACTCCTTAGAGGTTTGCTAACCTAATAATAGTAGTTATGTGAACGCTTTAGTTGTAATTGGCCATTACCGAGTTGTACATATAACTGGCTATCAGTTGCAACTGCTTATTTCAAACTTCTGTTGTTTTTATTTAATTTATATAAGCATTTCACTTCCACTAAATCTGTCGTGCCTACAAGACCTAAACATATAGAATATTTTATAAAATACAAACTTTTATAAAGGATAATATTAATAAGTTACACTCAGGTGAAACAGCTGCTAAAAATCCACATCGTGTGCTAATAAATATTCCGGAACGTTCAACTTTCACATTCATCATTTTTTTAAAAAGTGATATGGTGACAGCTTCCTTTGTTTTTTCAAACTGAAGGGCAGGCGTGGAGAAAGTAGTCGTGTACAGCAATCTTTACAAAATTATGGCAAGGTGTAGTTGTACTTCTTTTTACGACTGCACCAAAGTTTGATGCCGTTAGCCGCCTGCTTCCTTCAATTTTATACAGGTGGCAGTCAAACTGGCCTACAGTTGTTTGGCAATCTTTTCTTATTGTTTCACTAAAACCTATGAAATTTTTCATGCATTATAAAAAATGTTCTGGTTCTGGTTCTGGATAATAAATAGGATATATGTAGAATATTAACACACGCCTAATTTTAAGGGAGTTCGTTTAATATTCGTTAATTGGAAGCAAGCTTTTATTAATACATATACAGGGTGAGTTTTTTTTATCTTGAGACAACGGAATATCTCTAAAACACTGCATCAAATCAAAAAAAAGATCTTAATTAGATTTGTTATAATGTAGGGGGCTCACTGAATGGTGCCGAACTCGATCCCCCACCTCATTCCTCCCCCCATAGTGGGAGGGGCGGGGGACAACTTTCAAATCTTAAATGGGAACCCCTATTTTGTATTGCAGAATCGGATTCTACGCCACCAAGTATGTAGTTTTTGTTTGAAACTTTTTTTTTATCGATTCGTAACAGATTGCGCTGTAATCGCAAAAAACATGATTGTGAACGTCTAGAAAAAATACAGAAAAAGGAGAAGTAAGCAAACATGATTTTGTATTTTTTTATTTTACATAAACTAACATCTCATCTTACTTTCCATGACTTCTTTTTATGGGACCACTTAAAGTCTGAAGTTTATACAGAAGTCCCAACCACGAAGGGAAAACATGATTGAACGAATCACCAACGCTTGTTCAAGGATTACGCCGGAAACACTTCTCAGTTTTGTGCAATCATTCCAATTGCGAATAAATAAATGTATCGAAGTGTAAGGGCACATTTTCGAACACATTTTCTGAAATGGGTATGATAAAGTAAAGTTCGTCGTTGTTGAATGGCTTTTTGAAATGTTATAACACAGACGATTGTACATTTTATTTAAATTAGATCGTCTGTTACAAATATTGGCGTTAATAAGTGATAACACGTTCTGTTAAAATAAGAGATGATCCATTCTACCTCCTTCAAATCCATATAGAAGTCAAGCGTTTTGTTCTGCAACATCGAGAATATGGGTAAATATCGGAAAGTACCATTTCTTTCCTCTAACACCTACGAGATAATCACTCATATTTTGGTCTCTTCGGTCTACCCCACCCATATATTTATTGTATTGGTGGATGCTGTATGGTTGAGAAACAGTTATGCGTTTTTTTTTTTTCTCTTTGGGAGTACCTTGTAACTTGATAAAATGGTTCGATCAAAGTAATTAGAGGCCATATGCACAAAGTTATTATCGTGCCACTTTCTCAACTGTTTCTCAGTTCCTCATGGAGAGGTAAACTAGTGAAGAGGTTGTTCAAAAAGTGGTATGGCAGCTCTATTACCTAGTACAGGCTGGCAAAAAATCCTCTTCTGTAAATTTATCAAGTTGATAAAGCCATATTCCTGCAGACCGAAACTCTAATTGTGCTTTGCCCATTGTGGCAATTTGAGAGAAGGCTTTATGAAACAACTCGGCTAGGTCATGCTGGGTTATTTTTTTCGAAATGTGTGAGATGATAATCGGATTGACGATTAAGTGCCCCTTTCAGTGGCTCACAGAATCAAATCCAAGGGTTGCAAACGATGCGATGTGTGAGGGGGTATGGTCAAAAGTATAACTCCATTCTTTTTGCAATATTCGTATATTGGAATGGAAATATGACTGGAGTGATTATCCAATATATCCAATACATCGGACGAACGATCGACGAAACGATCCAATACAGGATCCGCTTCGGAGGGTTTGACGATCTTTGCAAAATGCCGAAGCCACTGAAGAAAGAGTTCTTCATTACTCCAACCGGATTTTGGGCAGCTGTATAGTGCATTTGAGGGACCGTTTTTTTTTTTCAGAGTAGCCGTCATTCGTGTTCTCGAAAAATGAACATTGACGCTACTTATACTGTACCAGCTGCATTAAAGGAGCAAATAACTGTCACATTTTTCCCTCCTTCACCTAACATTTTTGCTCCAAACTGTCTAATGCCCTTAGGTGCCAGACGTTTGCCTGGTTTTTTGAACGGTTGTTATCCCCGACTCATCAACATTAAATACCCTGTCTGACACTAAATTATGTTTTTCATATACTGTTTTCAGATTACTGAAAAATGTTCTAACTTTCTCATTGAAAGCACAGATTCTATTAATGATTGTAGCCTCTGGCTTCCTTAGTGTGATTTCTGGATGTCTTTCGAGAAATGTATAATACCAGTCTATGCATTTGGTATATTATTCTTTTCTGCAAATGAATATGCTAGTTTACGCAGTGAAATTCTGGGGAAGCCATGAAAAAGTTTGGCCATCTTTAAAATGTGACTGGCCAAACTTTTTTCTTGTTCAATAGAGAACGTGGGATGTCCTCCCATGTTTGGTTTAAGCACTTCCTGTCCTTCGTCGGCAGACTTTTTTTTTTTCGAATAGTTGATTCAGGAATGCCGACCTTTCTTCCCGCTTCTCTGATCGAACCATTGCCATTTCTAACGAATTCTAAAGCCTGTTTCATAATTTCCACAGTCCAATTGCCTTTTTCCGTTTTTCTTATGTATTTTGGCATCTGTAAGTGTTTATTTAGTATGGAAACCATTAAAATATTTCTACGTCGTGCGCGTCACGCACAATTGCCCGCAACGTATGTGAGAACTAAAAAAATTGCAAAAGAAAAAACCAAAATTGAAGAGTGGAAATACGAAAGGGGGTATGTGCTAAAATCTTAGTTCAGAAAAATTAAAAAAAAGTTTCTAAAATTCGTAATAATATTGTCAATACACAACGGAAGCCGTATTTATGAACACAAAATAATAAATCTAACAAAAATCTAATCATGAAAATTAAAAAAATCAAAATAGTTAGGAAAGGCGTAAGTGCCACATCATCTAGTCTTTTTGAAAACTGTTTACTGGACGGGAATGAGTTGATAAAGGTTCTTTCAAATTAATTAATTTTCAGTAGAAGTCTTTATGGTCTTCATTGTTCAGATATTCGATCATGGAACTAACAATAAGAGAAGTACGCTTATTTGTTGTTATTTTATTTTCTGGTGGCACTTTTCTTATTGCCGTATTTTTCAGTTCGGTCATAGTAGTTCCTTTTTTCAAAATATTTACTTCCGCCCACGGTGATACTTCTGAAAATGACGTATTCATTTTGACTATAGTTGGGTTGTCTTTTCCTATTTTTATTATAACTGCTTTACTGATTTTAAGCTAGCAGTACTTAAGAACGTGTCTGCTAAGTTTTTTATGTCCCAAAATCCTATAGTTATCATATCCACTATCTTAAACGGCGGAATGTATCTTGCAGAAGAAGCAACTTTATGCAGATCTGTTGGGACAAATGCTTTCATGACACGTTTCCGCTTTTCTATAAGTGCAAAATCTCGGTCACATGGCATAAAGCTATGTCCACTAACCAAAAACTTTAACTGAATAGAATCTAACACTCCATTTGCTACCAAGAACACCAACAAAAACAAAATTATCTTGTTTTTATTTTGTCCACCGCAATTATCGCACCAAATGATTAAATTTTTCTTATGAGTAAAAGAACTGTTTATGAGGTGAAGCAAGCAGGAAGCTATTTCGTTTGCCCCACGTCCTGCAAAACCTTCGTGCCACATAAACATATAAGCTTCATTGGTATCGCCAACATGAACACCAAAGTTGTAACATGAAAGCTGCGATAGATAAAACATTTTGGAGTGAGTCAAAGTGGGGACAAACATAACTTGTTCAAGATCCATACCAAAACAACACGTTTTATTTCCAGGCTGTTGCGACGCAATCATATCCTGCTTTAAGAGTTCTTGAGCTTTTTCTGCTTTACGGCGCGGATTTCAAGAGTATTTTGAGCTTCACGACTTGATGCAATATTTGCTCGTATTTCACACTGTAGCTTATCGCATAAACTGCAAGTATCCTGTCGTGGACGACGAAAACAAAGATTAGGAAAATCTTTCTTAAAAATGGAAACATAATATTTGTATGTAACAGCAGAGGGAGGGTACATCTCTTTGAAAGCTCTGAACAGTCGGTTTAGATTTAGATCTGGGCTTATATATTCTTTGTTTGACTTGGCTCTTGAGTAGTGTCCAACTTCTCTAGGTATCGAATTAATATGTAGTTCCACCAGCTGATGATCTTCAGAAAATTTTGGCGTTTTATGATTGGTCCTTCTATCTATATAATAGGTTTCGCCCATACGTTTCTTCGCAACTAGTACGTCCATTTTCTTGTTAGTGATGCCAAAACAGTCTGTAAAGGTTTTTTCACAGATACGAATAAATGCTCCATTTTCATCGGGAAGAGTATAATAAACAGTAGTCTGTCTTCGACTTTCGTTTGGGTCGTCATACGTTCCATGACGACGTCTCTTAACTGGTGAGAAACTTATAAGACCAAGCAAATAAATGCCTTGGGTTTTTATGTCCTGGTCATGAAATTGCTTAAAAAGGGTTACTCGCCTCCCGCAGCTAATTTTCTTGTAATTGTAACTTACATGGCAACTACAATAAAAAAATGAATGCCCCTTGTTACAAAAATATAAATCAATTAAAGGTTATGTTCACCTTCTGTTTCGGAGCAGACTTTGCAGGTTTTAATTTATATTTACTAGTTTTGTAGGCTTCTCCAGAAGCTTTAAGTCGTCTTTGTTCTTCACGAAAAGAATCACTACCTCCTTTGCGCCTTTTGGAATGGTTTTCTTCCATTTTTGTTCACTTACAAGTAAAACAAATTCAAACAAGAATTTTTTTTCTGTACTTATCGCTAAAGGCACATACCACCTTTTTAACTGACAGTACGCGGATACATACTGTTGTTATTATTGTCTTTATTAAAATTAGAACGAATACATAACGTACTTAAAACAAACTTCTTCTTAATCCTATTCTAGAACTTACTACCAACTGCGTATGAAGGAATTTGGCCCCATCTTTCACAGCAAACCTACACCACATACGTAAACGTGGCACTTATTCCTTTTGTCACGACATGCAACACAGCACTTACAACACTTCTACGGAAATAACTGTATTTCGTAAAAATTGGCACTTATTACCTTTCGCATTTCCACTCTTTAGTACTAATCTTTTAAATGGGACCTACACCATGCCAGGAAAATGCTGCCCACACCATGACATTGCCACCACCATGCTTAACCGTTTTAAGGATGTACTTTGGGTGATGCTCCAGGTTTGGAGGGCGCCATACGTACTATTTTCCATCAGAACCGAAGCGGAAAAACTTCGACTCGTCGCTCCAAAGTATATTTTTCCAAAAGGTTATCGGTTTATTGAGATGTTCTCTTGAAAACGGTAGTCGGGATTTAATTTTTTTTTTGGCACAAGTGATTTACGTTGTGCAATACACCCACGTAAGTTTCTCTCATTCAGACGTCTTCTTATTGTCCTGGACGATATATTAATACCAAAATTCGATGAAATCTCATTTTTAATTTTACTTGGGCACCTGAAAGGATCTTTAACAGCTACTTTATAAATTAAGCCTCCCTGGGTGTAGTTTTTCGGGATCTAGGGTGCTGTTTGACATTTTTGGTGGTACCATGTTGCTTGATGTGTTCCAGGGCGTTGTAAATCTTGGATCTGGAACATTTAAGTAGCTTGGAAATCTCCATTACTGTTTTTCCATCAGTATTCATTTGTTGGATCAGTTTTCGCTCGGCATCCGAACTCCAAGTACCTTTGGCCATTTCTAACTAAATATTTTGATGTATCCCAACATAAAATGGAATAAAACATTGATTACTTACCCTTTAGCTTCAAAAAACACTAAACAATCACTTAAAAACCAGATATTTCTAATATGTTTTAAATTCGTGGCCAGCTTCAAATGCGCGTTTTTACAATAATATAATAAAAATAGCAAGAATATGTAAAAACAAACAAAACCAAATAATGGTACTTTTTCTCAACATTTCAGGGTACACTGAAAAATAAACAAGATCTAATTTGATATTGCAGGGTTGTAAAAATTATCATAACTAAACTTGTTACATGTCGTGTCTTAAATTCGTGGTCATCATGGTCATGTGACGTATCGAAATACTCGTCTGCGTTTCAACCATAGTCTGGGTCTATTCCAAATTTCGTTGTCGTTTTACGCGTTTTTTTTTTTTGTCGGCGGCTTATGTGATTTAGTAGCTGGCCTCTTCTTTATGTTATAATTCAAAATGTATTTTTTTGAATAAAATCCACATCTTCCTCTTGTATAATTAAGCCAAGCACCTTCTTGCCAGTGTAAACCTACGACAGCAGTGTGAATGCACTTATTTTTCAGGCCACTTTGCATCTCTTTCAATATTTAGGCTCATTCACTAAAAACAAACTTGGTGAATGATTAAAAAAAAAAAACCGGGATTTTATATTTTTTTTCTACAATATTCAACTTGAGATATTTCCCTCCGATTTTCCCTACATATCAAAAAAAATATGTTACCAAAAATGAATTCTGATTCATGTAATTAATATATTATGTAAATGTCCTACAAATGTTGCAGTTTTCTTTGCGATTCACGTTCGGATTTTGTTGTTTTATGTTCTTGATTTTTTCTTTCACAGTAGCACTGTATGACAATCGGACAAACGCTTCTCACAATTCCTTCCTCCAAAAATTGCCAGTAGGTATTATAAGATATTCAAGAGAAATCTACCTTATCCCGTAATTCATTAACCGCCTTTTCTTCAAACGGCATTAGCACCTGACAACGTGCCCAACACTGTTTGTAGCTGTGTTATGCAATACCCTACAGACTCTTCAGCGAGGATACATCAACTTCTTCTTTTCATCCGAATATTCTTTATATTGAATAAACTGATGGAAGCAGCTTATCAGCTATAATACTGCCCGTGGAACTAACACACTGCGTACATTTTTTTAAAATGCGATGAACAAGCGGGACGCGACATCTATAAATCAAAGTAAAAGTAAAAGTTATAAATCAAGGGTAAATAGTAGTAGTGACATCCACGGTAAAATAGTAAAAACGACTTAGACAAAATATTAGCAAGAAAGGTTACTTAAAGTTAGTAAAAATGTTTTCAAATCGCTTACCAACGAAAAATCATCTGCCTCACAGTTCGTGCCTTCTTGGTGTCTGTTTATTAAACCGTTTATTATCTGCGCCGAAGTTTCTTGCCATCTGGCGTAGTTTTGGAATTACCATAAAACTATCGAATAACTCATCTATATTATGTATAAATGCAGTTGTGGCAACGGCACGCTGTTCTAGAACCTCTGCAACAAATGTTTATGGAGTAGATGCCGTTATTGAAGAAAAAAATCAGTAAGCGTTTAACTGATAAAGCTATTATTCATGTTAGTATTATATGATGGCAATAAATGTTATTTTTACGCAAGTTTTTTTTTATGTACATCTTTATACAGGGTGAGTTTTTTTATCTTGAGACAACGGAATATCTTTAAAACACTGCATCAAATCAAAAAAAGGTCTTAATAAGATTTGTTACAATGTAGGGGGCTCATTGAATGGTGCCTAACTCGATCCCCCACCTCACCCCCCAGAGGGGGAGGGGGCAACTTTGAAATCTTAAATGGGGACCCCCATTTTGTATGGCAGATTCGGATTCTACGCCATCAAGTATATAGTTTTTGTTTGAAACTTTTTTTCGATTCGTAACAGATTGCGCTGTAATCGCAAAAAACCTGATTGTGAACGTCTAGAAAAAAATACACAAAAAAAGAGAAGCAAGCAAACATGATTTTGTGTTTTTTTATTTTAACATTAAATAACATTTCAAAGATGTAAATCATTTCAATTCTCTCTTGTAATGTCATAGCCTCTATTACTGTTCAAATATTCAACACTAACTAATTTGTATTGGATTAATAATTAGTAATCGTCCATGGCTTCCAAATAAAACGCTTGTATTTCCTGTCTTGAGTTTGCGGATGTTGTCCGAATCTCATCAGGTTTTAAAAGCGAAATATGTTTTAAATGGTTTTTTCCAATATTTGACCAGTACCATAAAACTGTACTTTAAAATGATACCTGCCATGGCACGATAAAATCTGCGCAGAGAAATAGGTGCGTCTCTTTAATTTAGCCCACACCTTTACACCTGGCCTTAACTGCGGTGGTTCAGCAGAAAGAGTGTCTTGAAATTCTGTTGTAGGGTACTATGTCCGGCTAAGTGGGTAGGCTTTGCAGAAGTGGTGACTTCATCAGCAGAGTGTTCTGAAGGACTGACAGTAGCAATAAATTGTAAATGTTTAACAAGTTCTACGACTACTGTGGGGGTACTATGTCCGGCCAGGTGCGTAGGCTCTGCAGAAAGGGTGATTTCTTTAGCGGAAGAAGTTGATAAATATGTTTCGAGATTTCTCGATAAATAAACGGCACTTCTTAAACGTAATTCATGCGTTTATTTTATACATAACAATACATAACCATACAACAACGTGACATTGAAAACTATGCTATATTAGACTGCACACTGAACTAAATGTAGGCACTCATACTATGAGTCTCATAGGTAAGTATCTAAAATCTAAAGGATGTGCTGCCATCTATAATGATTGAACAGAACTTGAGGCATATTCGAAAATACATGAAATACATATACAATATTTAACAGAAGTATCTTGAAATTGTGCTGTAGGTGTACTATGTCCGGCTAAGTGGATAGGCTCTGCAGAAGTGGTGACTTCATCAGCAGAGTGTTCTGAAGGACTGACAGTAGCAATAAATTGTAAATGTTTAACAAGTTCTACGACTGCTGTAGGGGTACTATGTCCGGCCAAGTAGGTAGACTCTGCAGAAGAGGTGATTTCTTTAGCGGAAGAAGTATCTTGAAATTGTGCTGTAGGTGTACTATGTCCGGCTAAGTGGTTAGGCTTTGGAGAAAGGGTGACTTCATCAGCGGAGTGCTTTGAAGGGGTGCTATGTTCATCTGAGTGGGTAGAGGGGGTGCCTACTATATGGGAGGTGACTTGCCCAGAGGTAGAAAAGGGGCTGGCTGTAGCAGGTGGCAAGCGAGCGGTCGCAGGCGAGGTCTGTGATGTCCCGGGTAACGGGGATCTAGGGGAATTAAAATATAGTTGAAGGTTAACTTTGCACAACAGAAAACTGTTAATGGTGGTGAAAAGGTTATGCTCTTTAAGGTAATCTGTTCTGAAAGAAAACTTGAGGGGGTCTTTGTAGGCACGGGTAAAAGCTTCTTTCGAAACCATAGTTTTTATTAGATGAGCTACATCTCTACTAACTTGGTAATTCTGTTCTAATTTATAAATCGCAATGAATTTTTTTTCCGCCAAAGCGATGGAACAAGGACGTATAAAATCTTTAGATTCAAAATTTGTATATTCTTTTAAATAGGCAGCTAATGCCAGAAGAGGGGAAATTAAAACAGGGTCGTTATCAAAGATGCGTTGTAAACCTATATTTTCTATCGTATCGACTACATGTTTACAGTTGCCCTTGTCGGGCTAAAATTGAACTTCATGGTTTTAATGAGAAGACGCATTTTACGACCTAAATTGGGAACGGAACGCAAATTTTCAGAAGGAAATAAATTTCTACGATTTTTAAAGAACTTTTGTAACAAATAAAGCTTATCAGGACGATTAAATAGATATTCAGCGGTAAAACGGATTTGGACAGACATTCTGCTTCCTTAAACCTGAAAAGAAGAAATATAATATGTTGCAGAAATTCTCTCTAAAAATGTATTAAAAATGCACCAATATACAAAGTGGAGGACTATTTTTTCATTATGATATCTTTAAGGGAAAAGTAAACATTAAAATTTATGTAATTTGCTAGTTTTCAACCACTTTGCATAAAATCTTGTTTTTCTTTACTTTTGTAACCTAATCCAAGAAGCAGCAGTAAAAATATTTCGAATTAATTTAAGACA
The DNA here is from genome assembly GCA_004143645.1 of Protaetia brevitarsis. Taxonomy (NCBI): domain Eukaryota; kingdom Metazoa; phylum Arthropoda; class Insecta; order Coleoptera; family Scarabaeidae; genus Protaetia; species Protaetia brevitarsis. The sequence goes on from RXPK01001508.1 coordinate 35,047, forward strand.
GCACCTTGTTTGTATATAGAATTCACAAATATCATCAAGTAAACCTGAGTTAACACTTGTGCCGTAATTTGTAGCATGCAAAATATTCTTAAAAACATCCCAGTGAATCATTGCCAGAGGTAGATTTGGAGAAAGTCGGCTGGTGAATCCCTAAGTTGAATGTTCGAAATAGTTACGCCAAGTGATCCAAATGGCCGGTTCCCATGGTCGCCCCTAATAGAAACGTAGATTATCATGCAAATCGACTTAATATTGTAATATAATATTATCGCATATAGAAATAATAAAGAACATGCATTCTTCTTTGGCAACTTATTAATAATCAGGTTGATATTAGAATTCGATATTCGTACTCTACGGGGTCGAAATAAGGGGTAAACAACTTTTCACGGGAATCCATATGGACATTTTTTTATGTCCACCCATATACGGTAAGAAACGTATATCGACTGTTTGTCTTTAGACTATCAGCAGCTGTATATTTCTGAAGGCAAAGGACTGCAGGCAAATAATACACAACTCTATATTTTTTTAATTGTATATCCATTATTTAGTAATTGACATTTTTATTATTATCTATTGCCGCTTTCTCTCCTGCCCCCTGGTCCTCCTCCCGCCTCCATTCTTTCACAAACATTCACAACATGTTGACAAACTGATTTATTTATTTATTTTTCATTAGAAACTTAATATACAAACTTTAAGTAACGTAAAACTATTACTCCAATTAAAATTTAAAGAAAAATTATACGTAATAAAAAAATCACTTTCATAAAATATGTTTTGTAAATAAATCAATTAAAAAATATCATTACAAACTATGCCAAAATGAAAATAAAATTAACAATAACATTATACTTCAACTGTAAATTCTTAATGTGATTCATAACCAACGAAAGTATCGCAACCGAAAAATAACTATTCCAAAGCATATCACAAACTAAATATAAAATAAAAGTCCGAAATTAATCAAAAATTAATTTAATAAACGCAACAAATCTGAAAATTAAAAATACATATATATATTATTGTGATTTCCCGGCTATATGCTTTAACAAGCAAAAGGAAAATAAATAAATAACTTATAACTTAGCTTATAAATAACTTTTAAATTAGATCTGCCTTTTCTTTGCAGATACCTTCCTACAATGATAAACACAATGCAAACTCAATCCACTAGATGGCTTTGTAATCCCGTATAATAATTCTCTTTTCAACATCAATAGTTATGCCCCAATTTACCATATTATCCATGCCTATTATACATTCCAAATTCATATTTTGAACAATTAAAAACTGCATATCCCCTTATTTAATCCAATTTCAACTTTTCCAATAAACGATTTATTCACATTGCTTACCTTCTTCTTATTCACCGAAATAATATTCATTTTCTTTGTAGGCAGAACGTTATTCTCCAACCCCATTCTTTTGATGACTTCTTCAGAGATTAATGACGCCTCTGCACCAGTATCAAGCAATGCATGGACAAGAACTCCTTCAAGATATATACTAATAAATGGCAATTCTGGTAAAATAATGTCAATGTCAGGAGTGTTTTCACAATCGATGTCAATAAATTCTTTTGGATGAGTATATGTAAACATAACATTTAGTCAACTGCTAGTGCTGGGCCTCTGACCCTGATACCAGCGTCTAGAATCCCCCTCTGCTGCGTCCCTATCCGAGCCCTTGGATTCTTCTCCTCTATTATTTGTCTGACCATTATCCTCCCTCTGGATACCACTGCGTCCCTCTGACGTTCCTGACGTCCTATACCCATTTCCTCTTAATCCACCTCTTTGATTGCCATTGTTAAACCCACCTCTATAATTTCCAGGTCTGTAACTCCAATAATTTCGACTCCCATTCCTATAATCAGTTCTCCTTTCATCCCTAGCATCCCCCTAAATCAATATGTCTCACATTTAAATTTTGCTGCCCTCTCTGATTTTCTTCCGCCTCGTCGATTCTCCTGAGGTAAATAAATAAACTCCTCCAGATTATTGATATTCTGAGTAGCTACCTGCATTACTATATTCGGGCCAAAATGTCTAGCCAGTTTATTAATCAACTGTGCCTCTGATACTCCCATATCCAAATAAATCGCCTGATTATATATCTTCAACATATACCTCTCTCTGCTCTCAAAACCTTTTTCATTATATTTGCCGTTGCACACTCTCTCCCTTACTCTATCTTGTTCAATTTCACTACAAAATTGTTTCAAAAATAACTTCTTAAATTCCTCGGAACCATTAATCCTCCCCTCTATTACACTGTACCAGATTTCCGCCTCACCTTTTAAACTATTTTTTACAATATCCATAACCTTTATGTGGCTTATATCATTATTCATATAGACTTCAATATACTTACTAATATTTTGAAAGTATTTTATCGGATTTAACTTCTGATCATTCCAAAATTTCGGTACACTTTCTGAAGGTGTGGTATGCATTGTCATATATGTTGGTTCAACCCTTACCATCTTAATCTTGATCACCTCTTCAGCGATATATATAGCTGTTTACTCTCTAACTCGTGTAATTTATCTCTACATCCTTCCTCTATCTTCTCAGTACGATCAACCAATTTTGTTTCTATAACATCAATTCTCTGATTAGTACCTTCTATCATTGTAACCATATCTTTCCTTTGCTCTTCTACCTCCTTTTTGATCAATCCTTGCGTTTCTGCCCGCATATTTCTTACCTCTTCTCTTAACTCAGCTATTTGCTGACGCTGCTCAATCCTATCTTGCATATATATCTTAACAAAATCTTTAAACGTCATATCCTCATCAGTTCGCTCTCTTTCTGGTATTTCTTCTGCATCACCCCTCCTAATTGCTGATACCCTCAATGCTGACTTAGATTTACCCCGCTTTCTAATATCCATTCTTTATTTGAACTTGCTTATTCATCAGAAATAGTAAGATACTGAATAAAGTTCAATTCGCCTCACGTTCAGTGCGCCAAAAAGTTATATTGTGATTTCCCGGCTATATGCTTTAACAAGCAAAAGGAAAATAAATAAATAACTTTTAAATTAGATCTGCCTTTTCTTTGCAGATACCTTCCTACAATGATAAACACAATGCAAACTCAATCCACTAGATGGCTTTGTAATCCCGTATACGTCCAAGATATCTAAAATTTACCACTCCAGATCATGCGCACTAATGATCCCCCCTCTTACTAACCAATGACTAGTTTACCTTTATTATTCTTTACAGTTAGGAACCCGCTGCGCTGACGGCTGTACGCCTCGGTTCTCCTAAATCACCAACTTGTTTATTATCATGCCCTTACTTTGTTAAATACGGAATTTATAATTTAACTCTTAATAATTCAATGTATCAAATGAACTTCCGTTAATAAAACAGTGTAATCATTAATAACATGTATAATTTATTGATAAGTTTATATCAAAGACGTATAAATAACATGAGAACTCTTACTCAGAGTGAGTATAGCTATTTGAAATATTCAAACAAGTATTATCAGTTATCCAGTATAATTTAGATACTCTAGTTCAAAAAGGAACTTTTAAAATCTCCCGCGCTTTCATAAGAGAAATAGAAAACCACCAACCACGTTTGCCAACTTACAAAGTTCAAAATTTGATCTCATACGAAATACTAATAACCTCAAAATATTATAGACATCATAAATTCACTTATACAGAAATTTAAACAATGTTTTGACCAAATACCTCGTTTACCGGTTTACACATATGGCTGAGTTCCTTCGGATGTGATTTCCTTGTAGTGACAATCCAGATTCGCTCGTATATTCAGCTAAAACGAGCCCAACTAGGAGGATAACATCGATAACAGGAAAATTCAGGGACACAGACCTCCTTCGTTTCTTTCAGGATGTATGATTAGACCCGGAACAGCAAACATATGCACGCTTCCTTGTAGAATATGTAGGTGAGGTAAACACAGCGAAATTTCTTATAATATCAAACAATCCTCACGTTTCTTCTGTATATTTTCAGAATAGAGTAATTACATGAATTTAGATAGAAGATCCCCTTCAATACCAGACGTAAGACAGGAAAAACCACTTAATTCACTCCACTTGATAAAAATAAATAGTTCTTTCTAGCAGCTTTTTTATCAACAACCCTCAGTAACCAAGGATTTCATTCATTTCCTTTCAACGAATTACCTTGTGTCCCTACCCCATTCAATTAAAATAGAAACCTAGGATACCAGACTATCGTACAGTTGTCAGACGATAAATTATATTCTACTTCCATGACTACGAATACGATTTCACCCAAATTATACTGGACTTACAAACAGGTGTGTACATAAAATATAAATCACATTTCAATATGGTTGATGGTTTTCCTCTTATGAAACACAGAAATATATATACATATATATAAATAAATATATTTTACTTTCAAACGTATCTCAAACTTACAAATCGGCTGCCGGTACAACGTTATGAAACAAACAAAAAAAAAAAAAGTAACAACACATACAGTCATACGTTCAACTTACCGTTCTATCGCTGGTTCTGTGGCACCAGCGGCCACGAAATACTTATTTATAACCATTTTATTATTGTTGTTGCATCTGTCAACAAAAAAAAAAAATTATTCTAAATAAAATCAATAGGTATACAACAGTATAACTATTATTATTAATATAAAAAAAACCATTACATATTCACTACAAAATACAAAAATATTTACGATAATTACACTTACTTTCTTTTCCCGCAGCGACGGCCCCGTTGGGTCCCCCCGACCGCCACCGGCCGGGGAACCTCCACATCCACCTCCATCTAAAATTAATAAAAAGAAAAACAAAATTATAAACGAGTTAATATGTTCATAATACATACAATACTATTGTTATGCCGTTCTTATCAGTTTACTACACTTTCATGCACTGATTGTATTTCTATCTTGTCGTAATACATAATAATAACAGATATCTATCTAAAAACTATCTCACTACGTGTAGAAAATATATATATACTCCACATATAAAGTGCAGTAAACCATAAATTTATTTGCGAATGCAAAAAAAAAATTAAATAAAGATTAGGAATACTTACAGTGTTAGAGGTGGTGGCCGACGCCTCCGCCGCCGCCTCCACCACTTGCCCCTCATCTTTCTGAACTTCTTTCTGAAATGTATAAATAAATTAAAGAAAATGTATAAAATGCCGCGTAAAAAAAAAAACTTACCTCAACAACGCATTTATCTTGCTGCTCCATCTGAAAATATAATAACACAAAATTAATACAAAATGTAAACAGAAAAGAAAACACAAAAATGAACAAATACAATAAATAACAACAAAAAAATAAGCAATAATAATAACAATAAACTATAAGAATAGAAATGTAATTCTTACCTTGCACAAAGCGTCAACTCAACAATCACAATTATTTAAACAAAAACGCAACAATCCCATACTTACACATGGCAACGCAATCATGAAATATTAAAAAAAAAAAAACCCCTAATAAAAATCAAAAAGAATATTTCTAAACGTGTTTCCTCTTACCGTTTAAACCCTAAAATGGGCTCAAGACGCGAAATTTCACTCATAATGATCCGATTTATAGAGGTGCGTTTTAGGGGGAGTGCGCATAAAATTCTAACGGATTTTGTCAATTGACAACTGCCGCTGTCACACGGTAAAATGTCGCGAACTTCGATGGACGATTTCTAACGAAAATAGGTGTACAATCGATAAATAGTAAGTCGAAACATGACCATAGAGATATTTAGAAACTGTATTATTCGTTATCATATGAAGAAATGTGGAATAATTCCCGAAATATTGTCATTTCAGATAGAGCTAATTGCCTAACCTAACATGTCAATTTGGAACAATTTGAGCTAGCCTTATTTTTGTTTAAGACTCATTTCGTCGGTTTAAAGATAAAAAATAACATTCGTAATAAACGCTCAGGTATGTTTGTGAAAGTAATTATACAGTTTTTAGATAGATTATTGAACAAATTTCATGAGAAATGTCAAATTACAGCACGCTCATATTCCCAAATTATTATCGGGATGATTTTGGAATGATAGAGGCGCGTAGGTAATGCGGAAAAGATAGTAAAATACTGTATATGAGTGATGAAGCCCTGTGATAACGAAAATTACTCGCAAATACTCAAAATGATACAAAATATTTCCGATAAAAGCAGCGCAATTTTTAACGACAAGATACGGACAGTGGTGAAGGTAGGTTTTCGTTTTCGCGATGTTATTATTTTAAATAAGAACAGCGAAAGGTCTTTTAGTCATTGTACAGACGTAACGTAGCTAAAATTTCTAAAATGGTATAAAATAAATTGAACTGTCATTTGATTTCATATAGCGTATCCATTATTCATAAACGCTTATTTGGAAAACTACGAACACGGATACATTTGATCTAGCGGAATCGGCGTGCGACAAACGGACTTTATCGACGAAAGGTACCCGGGATCGAATCACTGGCGGGGCAAGATTTTTGTCGTACATTTTTTTTTTGTGTTTTTTTTATGGCATTATATGATTATCAATTAATAGTATTGATGAATATACAAAAGAACATGTATTTTACGTAGATTGATGTATGACAGTACGCATTAAAATGAAAGAAAAAAATCCATCAGTGCATAAAAGTGCAATAAGTCGAAAACGCTATAAAATATTGTCACAATAAATTAATTATTGCAATTTGGAATTATTATAACTTTAAAATTAACATTTTGACGTACTATAAAAAACATGTTTCTGTGTTTTTTCCCATATCCGATTCTATCCGAAGACTGGGTCGTTGATTACAGCTCCATTTTTGCTTTTAGGAAAAAATCTTTTCTACAAAATTTGTACAGAATTCAATGTCGCATAACCTAAATATTATTTTTAAATATACAGGATGTTCGCAAAAATTGGATCTTCGATTATAACTCTATTTTTTGCTGTTATGAAAAAATCTTTTCTACAAAAGTCTTATAGAATTGAATGATACATAAGTTAAAAACATTTTTAAATATACGGGGTGTTCAGGAAGACTGGGTTTCACATTATAACTATATATTTTTGCTTTTAGGAAAAAAAAAACCTTTCTACAAAAGTTGTACAAAATTAAATGCCGTATTACCTAAACATATTTTTAAATATACAGGGTGTTCGCGACGACTGGGTTTTTCATTGTGGCTCTATTTTTGCTTTTAAAAACAAATCTTTTCTATCAAAGTTGCACATAATTCAACGCTGCATAACCTAAACATATTCACGACTATACAGGGTGTTCCAAAAGTAAGAAAAAAAAAGTGAATGAACCGACTTCAAAAAACCACCTTCCTCAAGTACTACCTTCCTCAACTCCTAGATGCGCAGCATCTAGTGAAAAAAATAAAAACTATTTTTCGCGATCTTGAAGGCCTAGAAGAAATAGACGCAAATCTAGACTAATTACTTTGTGTCACTTTAGCCTTAGGTCGCAAACCGGGAAAATATATATAAACTGTTTTACGTAGTTTCTGCACAGAGAAAAAAGAACATTTAAATCAAAGAAATAGTTTATTATTCATGTTAGTATTATATGATAGCATACCTCTGTTAATAAGAGAAAATACATATGCGGCGACAGTTCTACTCATGACTTGGGCCGCTAACTTCACTTTCAATGCACTCTGCTTTTTTGTAGCTAAATGGACTTTACTCAATTTGTGAATGCTTCGAAAGCCATAACGTGACGCTTGACCAATGTTGTAAGCGTCGATGATATCAGAAAACTTCGTTTCCAGAATATTTTTTCTGATCCAACTTCAACTAGAAAGTAGATATGATGTTTCCGAACAAGAGATGTGGTACATTTTAATAAATGTGGCGGATCAAATATTGTGAATATCTTTTCATTCAATTGCGTGTATAGTTCCAAAACAGAGGAACCCTCGCATCTTAATGCCTTTACATTATTCGTACTTATGTCGCAAACTATAGCGACAGCATTAAAATTTGCGATATTTTCCACAGCGTCCAATACCTCATAAAGAAGTTTCTGCAACATATCCGCCGAACAGCTACCATTTACAAATCAAAAGAATGTAATTGCTTCCATTTACGGCGTAAGCCTTGGGTCATGTATACTAATAAGTATAACATACTGCTGTGGTCCGGCACTCCGGGATTGTAAATTCAGTGATATTAGAGATCAATTTTTGTCCGCGCTGCGGGAGGATTCTCTCAAATGTTGATTTTTATTTAATTTTAAGAAAGAATTTAATAGTTTTTTGTTTGAGTATTTTATTGTTCAGTTGTGTAAAGTTAATTTCATTTATTTGTACATTTTGCGTACTCCAGTATTGTATATAGTTTATATGCTTGTATTTTCTTTGCGATGCGTTGCGGCTTCATCGCACGCACATGTAAATTTCATATGTATGTCAGTGTTACCTTGAGGCCTCTCAGTTACCAGATTGACGAGCGCGAGTATTGTCTTGTTTAGTTTTCTTGGTTACCGTTTTTGGTAATTCATTTTTATTTTAAGATGTAGTTCGTTGTTTTGAAATTTTAAAATCGTCCATCTAGCAACTCAGTTTATTAATAAGTGTTATATCGTTGTGCACAAATTATATGTAAGGCTCTTTAATAGTTTTCGTTTTAGAAGTGATCGCGTTTAGAGTTTAAATTTTCCGTTTTTTTTTTGTAGTTTTCAAATTTATGGTAATTTAATCACCTCGGGGTAGGTGAAGAGAAGCTTAGAGCTTGTATTTTAAATTTCATTTTGATTTTGTTTGTTTCTCCACGTTAATTTAATTAAATTTTAGTTTGCTTTGAATTTTTGAGACCACGTGGATTTTTTTTGTGGTATATGAAATTCCTTCTAGAACGAATCTACCATTTTGTTTGCTAAAGGATTTGCATTGTCCTTTTTAATTGTAAATTCACGAAGGGGTTATTTTAATCCAAGACCTTCAGTCTTACGGTTTTTTCCCCAGTTGATTGTAATTAAATGTTTTTTTTTTCTTTTTTCTTTTTAAACAATAAATTTAATGATTGTAAATATCATCTTAAATAGTTCTTTTATTTTTGAATTAGCCACTTCTATTATTGGGGATTTTAAAGAAAGTCAATTTTACAAACGCCCACCTATTACTTTTCATGAAAGTTACTCTGAGATCTAAGAATCTCTGGCGCCCTTTAAAATTCATATTTGCTGAGCTAGCTAAATTAATTTTGTCATTTTTAATTTCTTTAAACTTATATGCTTGGACAATCAGTTCACAGCAATACGTACATCCTTTATGGCTGTGAAATTTTTTTAACAAAAAATTGCTGGTATGACTTGTGTGTATTCGTTTTAAAGCTTTTTTGCCGACTTCCCTTTGAAATACGCTTATCACCTGTCGCTTCGCTTAAAGACTTTATGAGTGATCCTCGTAACTGATAGAGCGTAGTGCTGGAATCTCCCGTGGTGGAGTTAGTAGCGGCTGTCAGTTTTTCCGATCGTAAATACCCGCGAAGATGTTTGTTTATATTGCGTACTTGCAAACGTCGTACAATAATTTAAATGAATGAAATTAACCCTCTAGAAGTAACTGTGAGTATGAGTTAATGTCCAGGGTTCCAATCTTTGGTGTACGCAATAAATAATATGTGTTCAAGTGAGACAAATCGTTGATTTTCCTGTTTTTATTCCTCAAGACAACAGCGATACAAAAAAAGATTCGCATACACAAATACATACAGGTAAGCAAACTTGTCATAAATACAATAATAACGTACAATGATTTAACTTTACAACAACTGCACGGCTTAATTTACAATTTCTTGACGGTCGGAAACAATAACATATAAAAGAGTATAGTTACAGTGGTTTACGTTAGTATTTTAACGTTCGCTATGAGAATTACTAAACAGCGTCATTATTCGGTTTTGAATATTAATGGGGCGGTTGAATTACTACTTTACCGGGTAATTTACACAGGGTGTATCAAAATACACATAGTGAAGTAATTCGGTAGATTCGAGACGCGGATTCACGAACCTTTACGCGGATATCGTAAAGGTTACGTCGCGCCACCCCCGGAGGGTGTGTACGAACAATAACCGAACGAAATGCGGCAAGATTACGTCGTGCTAATCTCGAAAGGCGGCAACGATCTGTAATCGAACGGAAAACGGAAGATTACGTCGCGCCATGCTCGAAAGGCGGCAACGATCTATAATTGTGCGAGCGGGGCGAAAGATTACGTCGTGCCACGCTCGAAAGGCGGCAACGATCTATAGCTGGGAGCGGAGAACTATGTCGCGCCACACTCGAAAGGCGGCAACGATCTCTAATCGAACGGAAAGCGGAAGATTACGTCGCGCCACACTCGAAAGGCGGCAACGATCTATAATTGTGCGAGCGGGGCGAAAGATTACGTCGTGCCACGCTCGAAAGGCGGCAACGATCTATAGCTGGGAGCGGAGAACTATGTCGCGCCACGCTCAAAAGGCGGCAACGATCTATAGCTGGGAGCGGAGGAATAGGCAGTCAGGATCTGCCACGAATGCGGAAAATGCACGGTTTATATAGCCCCGCGGCGCCAGTGGGATTTGAAGCGTGCGTAGATTCAACGTGCAGCGCGTGGGGACGCGACACACTGAGAACAGAAATTAAGAACTACCGCGCGGCGGTAAAATAACAAATTAACGAGTAAATGCGGCTGTACCGAACGTAAAATAAGAAAAATTCATTAAATGAACGGAAGATTTATGCCAAAATAAACCACTAAATTAAAATGAATACTAAAATGGATTTTTTTTCGTAACGGCACGTTACAACACTTCTCTCCGAAGTGATGCTTTTAAAAACACCTTTTTTGTGTTTGATATCAAAGCGCTGCATAACAGTTAAAACCGGTTTCAATTGATTTGCCTGATTGCAATTTATGGGGGCACACGGGGCATATGCGGGTATATGCGGGTACTCGCAAATACGTCAGCTAGATCACTTGGGCATGTGTAGTTAAAAGCGAGGAGGTGGTAGAATGAGCTAAATGATTTAAAGCATTCGAGTATAGTTACGCTTTTTATCGCTCATTCGAAGAAATAAAGATGTGTAGTAGATATAAGGCGTTGTTTGTTTCCTTATTTTTCGTTCTATAATACTGTGTTGTTTTGTTTATCTTTCCGTTTCGAAGCACAAATCTTTCCTTTACGCCGCCAATATATACTCACCTTTTTTTTCAGTTTCTTGGAAGTAATGTCCTTTGGATTATCTTACCTGTTTGACCTCAAAGTTCCCGTAATGTGTGTCTTGCGCTTCAGATTTTTTTTTTTTTTGATAATGTAACAAGGCGGTGTCCCCTTATCGAAAAATGGTCCTAAAACTTGAAAACCGAAGACTCCAATATTAATAATAATAAAACTTGATCAGCCTGTTTTTGTCTACTCTCTGTCGCACACCATAGGCGTCGCCCTATTTGAGGTATGTAAGAGCCCACCGACGACTTGCGGCGCTAAAGGCTGCGAGAAGGGTGGCGGTCGCGAAAGCGAACGCGTAACGTATAGATGGGGACGAGCCGTCCCCCATGGTAGGGTATCGAGAAGTATCGTTAAAAATGTGTGTAGAACGTGAAAAATCGATTAGAGTTTAAATTTTTGCGGCGAACGGCACTGCAGACCGAGAAACGTCAAACTGGCGGATTTCTATCGATTTGGCATTGTCAAAGTTGGACAATTTCGCGCGATCGCTACGAAGCAAAAATAATATTTGGGGGTGGGATGGATGTGAAAAGGGTTTCTCGCATGTTTCCTCTTACCGATTGAACCCTAAAATAGGGTCCAGACGGTTTAATTTTCTCAAAAAGACCCGATTTGTAGAGGTGTATTTTCCCGGGGAAGAGCTTGGAAGTTTGGCGGGTTTCGTGGGATGTCAAATACCGCTGTCATGCGGTAAAATGTAATGAGCTTCTAGAGACGATCTCTAACGTAAATGGGCATACAAGCGGCACGTAATGTGTCGAAGCGCGACCAGAGAGATGTTGTGAGCCTGTATGATTCGTCAGCATATGGAGAAATGTGGAATAATTCGAAGAAATATTGTCATTTCTGATGGTACCGATTTGCCGTAACCTCACATGCAATTTCGAGTAACGATAATAGGGATTCGAGGTAATTTAACGTTAATTGAAAGGTAGAAAAGGTTCATGATACACGCTCAGATATGTTTGTGATAATAAATATACAGTTTTTTAGTGAAATTATTGAGCAAGGTGCAAGAGAGATGTCAACCCAAAAGCGCAAATTTGTCGCGCAGAATATCGGCTCATAAACCGTAACGTGGTGCGAAATTAGTTTTGAAACGGCTTCCTGTATCCTTCGTTTTACAGTTTGCACCCAAAAATGGAATGGAAACGCGAAATTTCTCTCAACATCGATCAATTTATCGCGCCACACATCTGGCTGAGGTCGTTAATTGTGCTGATTTTGCGACACCGACAGCGGCTCAAAAACCGTATCTTGGTATGAAATTGTTGTCGGAACGGCTTCTCTCATGTTTCATCTTACAATTCGAACCCTAAAATAGGGCAGCAACGCGAATTTTTTTTCCAAATTAAACGATTAATATAGATATGTTTGCAGGGGACGCCTGTCAGATTTGACAGAAGTCGTTGAAGTACGTTCGGCAAATGGTGGCCACAACCTACATAATTCGGTGCGACGTGTTTTTGGCGGTAAATATGCACTGTAAGCAAGTGTAAGAAGACAACAGTGATTCGACAAACGTTATGAGCAATAAAGCGAAATATTGTCATTCCAGATATAGCTAATAGTCTAACCTATACCATATGTCAATATGGAACAATACGAGGTACCTCTATTTTCGTTTACGGCTCAGTTCGTCGATTAAAAGGTGAAATAATACGCGCTTAGGCATGTTTGTGAAAGTGATTATTTTCAGTTTTTAGATAGATTATTGAACAAATTTCAAGAGAAATGTCAAATTACGGGACGCTCATATTCCCAAATTATCGAGATGATTTCGGAAGGGAGAGAAGCGCGTAGATAATGCGGAAAAGATAGTAAAATGACTGGATGTAGGTGATGAAGTCCTGTAGTATCGAGAATTACGCGCAGGTACCCAAAATATTGCAAAATACTTGCGGAAATGGCAGCGTCCTTTTGCCGGCCATTATACGCAAAGATACGCTAATACCGGACAATGGCGAAAATTTTGTAGGTAGGTGGTGTCTTCGCGATGTTGTATTAATTAAATAAGAATACTGAGAGATCTTATAATCATTGCACATACGTAACGTAGCTGAAATATCTGAAGTATTGTAACATAAATTGAACTGTCAGTCACTGTCATATTTTAATTTATATGTGGGTGCATTTTAGCCTAGAGGGATCGGCGTGCGACAAAAGGAGTTTGTTATCGGAAGGTGCCGGGTTCGAATCACGGCGGGTCAGTTTTTTTTTATCGTACTTTTTTTTTATTGTACTTTATCGATTGCAATACATGATTATTTATTATTGGGGCCAATAAATATACAGAAGAACATTTATTTTATGTAGATTGATGTTTAGAATATTTAATATATTTATAGAATCAAAAACCGCGATGGCGCGACTAAAATGGAGGAATATTATTAAAAAACGATGACATTTTGCAACAGACATTTGTGGGTGCTTGGATCGTTGCATTTGATGCTGATAATATTGTTTGGAAAAATAAAATGACGGATAAAATGGGAAGAAAATTGAAATATAGGGAAAATCGCCAACTATTTTTTAAAAGCTGCAACTTATGGGATGTTATAAAAGGAAATAGGGAAAATAGAGAATAAAAACGCAATAAGGAAAAAGATAATAGGGAAAGGAAAAATAGTAAGGCAATAGGGAAAGGCAAAGGAAATGGGAATGGGGAAAGGGAATGGAAATGGAAATAAGGTAAGGGAATAGAGAAAAGGAATGGGGAAAGGGAATGGGAATAGGGAATAGCGAGTGGAAAAGGGAATAGGAAACAGAGAAAGGGAATACAGAAAGGCAGTAGAGAATGAGAATAGGGAACGAGAATGGGTAAAGGGAATACGGAGAGGGAAAGGTAATAGAAAAAGGGAATGGGGAAAGGGAAACTGAATAGGGAAAGGGAACGGAAAAAGAGAATGGGGAAAGGGAATCGGAATAGGAAAATGGAATAGATAAAGGGAATAGGGAAATGAAATAGTGAAAGGAAATAGAGAAGGGGAATAGGGAAAGTAAACAGGGAAAGGAATAGGGAGTGAATAAGAAAAGGAATAGGGAAAGAAATAAGGAAATGGAATAGGGGACCTGGAATGAAGAAATGGAATAAAAAATAGAGTAGGGAACGAGAATGGGTAAATAGAATAGGGAGAAGGAATAGGGAAGGGAAAGGGAATGGGAATACGGAAAAGGAATAGGGAATTAGGAGAGAGAATAGGGAAAGGGAGTAGGAAAAGAGAATAGGGAATAAGGAGAGGAATAGAGATAGGAATAGGGAAGGGACTAGGGAAAGGGAATAAGAAAAAGGATAAGAAAAGGAATAAGGAACAGGGAATAGAGAATAAGAATAGGTAAAGGGAATAGAGATAGGAAAAGCGAAACCAAAATGATAAAAGGAATAGGGAAAAACTGAAAAATAAACTATAAGGAAAAATCGTCAACTATTTTTTTAAAGCTGTAACTATGGATGTTATAAAAGGAAATAGGGAAATAGATAATGAAAACGCAATAAGGGATAAGAGAATAGGAAAAAGGGGATAGAATTTGATTTCAGCTCAATTTTTGCTTTTAGGAAAGAAGTCTTTTCTACAAAAGTTTTCTAGAATTTAATGCTACATAACTAAACATATATAAAAATATACAGAGTGTTCAGGAAGACTAGGTTTTCCATCACTATAGCTTTATTTTCGCTTTTCGGAAAAAACCTTTTCTACAAAAGTTGTACAGAATTCAATGCTGCATAAGTTAACAATATTTTCCACTACACAACAGGGTGTTCACGAAGATTGAGTCTTTGATTAAAGCTTTATCTTTGCTTTTAGGAAAAAAACTTTTCTACAAAAGTCTTATAGAATTGAATGCTGCATAACCTAAAAATATTTTCAAATATACCGGGTGTTCAGGAAGACTGGGTTTTTTCGTTATAGCTGTATTTTTGCGTTTAGGAAGAAATCTTTTGTACAAAAGTTGTACAGAATTCAACGCTGCATAACCTAAAAATATTTTCAAATATACCGGGAGTTCAGGAAGACTGGGTTTTTTCGTTATAGCTCTATTTTTGCGTTTAGGAAGAAATCTTTTGTACAAAAGTTGTACAGAATTCAATGCTGCATAACCTAAAAATATTTTCAAAATACCGGGTGTTCAGGAAGACTGGGTTTTTTCGTTATAGCTCTATTTTTGCGTTTAGGAAGAAATCTTTTCTACAAGAGCGTTATAGAATTGAATGCTGTATAACCTAAAAATATTTTCAACTATACAGGCTGTTCCAAAAATAAGAACAAAGGGCAACCATTTAAAGCGTATTGCACATTATAAAAGATGATTCTCAAGTGAATGGGGAACGACTTCAAGAAACCACCTTTCTCAAGTACCACCTTCCTCGACTCCTAGATGCGCCAGCATCTAGTTGCAGTTATAATCATTGATCATAAATAGTTCGTGAAATTTTATTCTATACTTGGCTTTTTTTCCTTTGATACACTGCTTGAAGCTTAGTCTTTCTGTATGTAACAGCAACGACTCATGCATTGTACGAATGCATATGTTTAGTTAAGATATAAAAAATTAAATTATAGCACTTCCTTATAATTCTTAAGGTAACATTATTAACATAAAGTAAACACTGGTTCTCATGTACTTTATTTCGTATGAACCGATGTTGTTCTGATGCAGTGTCACCTATGAGGAGTTGTTGCCTGCAGTCATGGCATGCTTTCACAGAAGGTATTTTTATAAGAACGTATCCACAGAATAATTTAGTATTTACTTCAAGAACGAACTAGAAATAGCGATTTTTTGTAGGAACAAGAAAGGCTCAATTTTTTTTCTACCACATCGGAAACGTGTGTGTTATATTCCACACACACTTTACCGAAAAATACATTAGTATATTTAGCAACATTGAAAAATCTATTGATTACCTGTTTTGCACATTTCTTTAATGTGAAAAACAAAGATTCATCATTCTCGAGATTGCCTTCAATTGCATGCTTTCCAACCAAGTTGTTCACTAACATGCTTTTATATAATGGGGTGAATGATGACGCTTTTGGATTGGTGTATCTATACGATCTCTCCGTTTTTTTTTTTTTTTTGTTCCAACAAGATTTCACAGAGGATCCTGATTAAATGTCCTGGGCATTATTGCAATAGATAAACAAGCGTATAATTATTATTAAGATATAGAAAACCAATACATATTCACTGAACAATACAAAAATATTTATGATAATTACACTTACTTTCCTTTCCCGCGACGGCGGCCCCGCTTACCCCCAGCCACCGGCCGGGGAACCTCCACATCCACCTCCATCTAAAATTTATAAAAATAATAACAACAAAAAAAATATAAACGAGTTAACATGTTCATAATACATACATACTATAATTATGCCGTCAACAATTTATTACACTTTCATGCAATAATTATATCTTTATCTTATTGTAACAATATTATATTAAGAGATAACTATCTAAAATCCAAATCATTACGTGTAGAATATATCTACACTACACACATAAAGTGCAGTAAACCATTAATTTATTTGCAAATGTAACAAAAACAATATATATTTACAGTGCTGGAGGTGGTGGACGCCGCCGCCGCTGCCGCTACCTGGGGAAGACGGGGGGCCTCCGCCTCAATTTGCCCCCTGCTCTTTCTGAAATGTATAAAAAAAAGCAAATGTATAAAATGGCGCGTTAAAAATTGTAATACATAATATTAATTATAGATATCTATCTAAAATCTAAATCATTACGTGTAGAATATACAGAATATACACTCCGCATATAAATTGCAGTAACCCATTAATTTATTTGCGAATGCAACAAAATAAAAATAAAATAAACATTAGGAATACTTACATTGTTTGAGACGGTGGCCGATTTCGCCGCCGCCCACCACCATTTGCCCCTCTTCTTTCTGAAATGTGATGAAATGAATTAAAGAAAATGTATAAAATGGCGCGTTACAAAAAAAAAAACATACCTCTACAATTCTTTTCTGTTGATCCATCTGAAAATATAATAACATAAAATTAATACGAATTGTAACAAGAAAAGGAAAACATAAAAATGAACAAATAGAATAAATAACAACAAAAAATAATCAATAATAAACAATAAAATAAAGTATAAGATAGAAATGTAATTCTTACTTGCATTTAAACGTCACAAAACAACACTATTATTTAAACAAAAACGCAACAATCCCATAGTTACACATGGCAACGCAATCATGAAATATTTAAAAAAAAGAGAGCTTATACTCTAACCTAACATATCAATTTGGAACAATTTGAGCTAGCCTTATTTTTGTTCAAGACTCAATTCGTCGGTTTAAAGGTAAAAAATAACATTCGTAATACACGCTCAGGTATGTTTGTGAAAGTGCTTATTCAGTTTTTAGATAGATTATTGAACAAATTTCATGAGAAATGTCAAATTATGACACGCTCAATTCCCAAATTATTATCGGGATGATTTCGGAATGAAGAGGCGCGTAGTATACGGAAAGATAGTAAAAATGACTGGATATAGGTGATGAAGCCCTGTATAACGAAAATTACTCGCAATACTCAAAAATATACAAAATACTTCCGATAAAGCAGCGCACTTTTTAACGACAAGATACGGCATTATCGGTCATAGTGAAGTAGGTTTTCGTTTTCGCGATATTCACTAATTAACAAGAACAGCGAAAGTTCTTTAGTCATTGTACTGACGTAACGGAGCTAAAATTTCTAAAATGGTATAAAATAAATTGAACTGTCAGTTGATTTCATGATAGCGTATCCATTATTTATAAACGCGTATTTCGAAACTACGAACACGGATACTTTTGATCTAGCGGAGTCGGCGTGCGACAAACGGAACTTTGTCGATGAAAGGTACCGGGATCGAATCACTGGCGGCCAAGATTTTGTCATATTTTTTTCATTTAATTTTTTTGTCGATGGTAATTACATGATTATCTATTTAATAGTTTGATGTATATATAAAAGAACATGTATTTACGTAGACTGATGTATGACAGTGCACATTAAAATGAAACAAAAATTCAATCGGTGCATAAAAGTGCAGTAAGTCGAAAACGCTATAAAATATTGTCGCAATAAATTAATTTTTGCAACTTGAAATAATTATAATTTAAA
This sequence comes from Protaetia brevitarsis, assembly GCA_004143645.1. NCBI lineage: Eukaryota > Metazoa > Arthropoda > Insecta > Coleoptera > Scarabaeidae > Protaetia > Protaetia brevitarsis. The sequence continues at coordinate 53,419 of RXPK01001508.1, forward strand.
ATTAACATTTTTACATATAATAATACTACAAAAAAAAAGGTTCTGGTTTTTTCCCCCGTATCTGATTCCATCCGAAGACTGGGTCGTTGATTACAGCTCCATTTTTGCATTTAGGAAAAAAATCTTTTCTACAAAAGTTGTACAGAATTCATTCAATGCCGCAAAACCTAAATATTATTATTAAATATACAGGGTGTTCGCGAAAACTAGATCTTTGATTACAGCTCTATCTTTGCATTTAGGAAAAAATCTTTTCTACGCAAGTCTTATAGAATTGAATGCTGCATAACCTAAAAATATTTTCAAATATACCGGGTGTTCAGATTGGGTTTTTTCACTATAGCTCTATTTTTGCTTTTAGGAACAAATCTTTTCTACAAAAGTTGTACAGAATTAAATGCTGCACAACCTAAACATATTTTCGACTTTACAGGGTCTTCCAAAAGTAAAAACAAAACAAAAAAAAAAAAAAAACTACTTAAAACGTACAGCATATTCTAAAAGTGCCACCATCTTCTGGTGCTGGGCGAAGATGCGCAGCATCTAGTGCTTTTATATAATGGGGTGAATGATGACGCTTTTGGATTGGTGTATCTATACGATCTCTCCGTTTTTTTTTTGTTCCAACAAGATTTCACAGAGGATCCTGATTAAATGTCCTGGGCATTATTGAAGAAAATCACATCTTTTGTAGGTTGGATAATAAGACCTTAAAGTTGTTAACTGTTGTAATGAAGCTACCCAACCGTGGAGCATTTTTTTTTTTTTTGTTTTCCAATATTGTTTATTAAGTGCATTGTTTGGAGAGTCTTTAACACTTGTTCCAAAACTCTGCATGTCTACGTTGGTTGGTTGCTGCTTTTATCCACATTTTATGTAGACGAGATGTTGAATCGTTCAGACTATCAAATAATTTGTGAAAGAATCGTGACACTCAGCTGTGTCTTGTGTTCACTTCGGTAACTGAAGTGTATCATCACCAATTTTACGGCTATATATCAACCATATATAAAAACATCTACTATCTTCATTAACAAGAACATCAAAATATACACTACCAGAAAATGCAATTAAGTTGATAGCGCAGGCTTTCGTTTTTTTTAAATATTTTTCTGAATTAACATGTTCATCTGTCTGTGGCATACTTTTTATATTCCGTACATATGGGTTCGTTTTATAGGCCGTGTAAATATGGTACTATGTAGCAATCTAAAATAGTACATTTCTCAATCCTGCTATAAAAACGAAAGTATAGTAATATGTATCTTCTTTTCAGAATTTGTCTCAAAACAGGAGTTATGTTTTAAGAGATTGTCACATATGCCTTTTATTAAATGAGGTGTATCAAAGAGGAATTATTTTCATCCCATTGATTTTAAATGTTTTCTCAGCCCTATCAATGCCCTCTTTAAAATTTTGAATCTATGTTTGCTCAATAAGGGTTCCCTAGTGCAGTAGAAACATAAGTTAAAATCGACATATTGCAATAGACATGATCTGCCATCAATAATATTGCAAGGAATATCTAATTCTAATATGAAGTTTATTGCTGTATTTACGGGTCTACCTAGCAAAATTCATGATAGTCGTGTATTAAAGTTATCACTCATAGGAAAGAAGCTGCCATACGTTTGTAGAAATTATCACATACTAAATGATGGTGCATATGCAATTAGAGAATATCTTATAACTCCGTGTAAAATCCATGCTGGACTAACTGAGGGACAAAGAAACTTTAATAAAGTTTTCAGCTGCAAGAGTTAAGATAGAAAATGCGTTTGGGTTGCTAAAAGGAAGGGTTAGACAATTAACCATTTTAGATTTTCACACAGTTAATAAAATAACAAAATGTATTATTAGTTGTTGTGTTATTCATAATATATGCACCGATCATAATAATTTCATAACACCTGATAGTATCGAAGAAGAGGCACAGGAAATAAATAGTGAAACCCTGAAATCGATTTAAGAAAATCGGGCGAAATTAAAAGAGATTCTTTGTGTACCATGTTAAATAATTAATAATAAGAAACTGACCGGCAAAGAGACCAGACATCTGTGCCTCATGAATTTTGTATTTAGATAAGTTCATATTATGCTACTGCAGATATTTATATATTCTTTGTAGATTACTCAACTAACTAATATCCCTCACAACTTCTAACCGCTCGCTGTGCCTTCCACCCTTTGCTTCTTCTTTCTCTTTATGGATTGCTAACAAAATCTTTGCTACATCATTCCTTTTTCTTTTCTCAAATTAGTTTGAACATCTGGGCTACAAGTACTAGTGCTACAGTCAGATTTGATGCTTCCATTGGCAGCATATCTTGTTGCTTCCAGTTCTATACTGTTATCCGGTGCATTTATTTTATTTAGTTCCAATTCATATGATATGGCTAATCGAGAAGCCCCTGATTCTCTATTGCTTTTTTCTTACGTTTAATAACTGTCTTGGAACGATTTTCACATTGAACAGCAGTCCTCCCAACATTTAAAAAGTTTTCAAACCCTTCGCAACTTCTTCCCACATTACTATTTTTGGTTTAAATTTTCTTGTAGGTCCCATCATATTTAAATAGATTTCCTACTGATTCAATGGATGTTTCATTTGTTGTCCATTCTAAATTTTTGTTTGAAATTTGAATATCATCCGCAATTGCACTGCATGACGGTAAATTGATGGCGTGAGTTGCTGCGTCATTTGTCTGATTTGGCACTGCAGGTACAGGTCAATCAGTATTATGAGAAAGTGGTCGTGTTGCAGAACATACATTTGCGTATTTCACAACCTGTTTTGACACTATATTTATGCCAAGTATATTAGTCAGGCAAAAGAAGCAATCAGATATGTGATCTACAGGCTCTGTCCAAATCATGGGTTTTCCGCAAGTCATATCGCGTTCCTTTTGCCCAGCCTATAAAATTCTTTACGCATGTCGTACAGCATATATGTACGAAGTGACCAATCCTTGATGAACAACAGAGAAGCCAAAATTATCACGATAACATTACTTTACCAGCGAAATTTCGTGACTTTTGAAAGTTAATTCATTGCATACGTAGCAAAAACTGTTACGATGATTGATACACTTTCTTTGCATGTTAAGAAACTAAAATGATTGACTTACGTGTGTTAAACTCAAATTTAACGCTCTTTTAAATGAATGCTTAATGCAATTCGACCGTACGTACACTTCATTTAATGAGAAAATTGCATATGCCCCGTGCTCCACTCAAGGTACTACACGGGGGATTACGCCTACTCTAGCTAAATAATACATATTCTTACATAAAAGTCCCATACTCCAACTAAATGACTACATCTAATCGGACTAGTGTAGATGTAATAAATGTGCGTTCCGTGCCGACTTAAGATATCCCTCAGCATTCGCCAAAGAGTGAGGGAAACCACGGAAAACCTCACCCTGAGAGTAGTCCCTAGCCCGCGTCCTACTTAATTAATAATATATTGACCCTAACTTAATCTATTCCTCGGTAGCGCAGCGATCCCTTCTGATTCGGGAGGTAGCACCCCTCGTCCGTCCGGTTCCGGTGGCCCAGCTGTTTCCAAGTGGCCCCTCGGTCCGTCCCGATTCGGAAAGCCGCCCCCTCGACTCGTCTAGGTTCTTGGCTCCTCGGTGGCTTAAAACAAACAAGAATCCTCGGCAGTATCTAATCCACTAATGTTTTAATCTTAATCCTAGTTTCGTTATGCCCTCCCAGTCCCGGTTCCCCATTATAGAATACGTATTGCCCGTTCGCGCAGAGAAAACCCTTATTCATCGTGCCGCAACCTTCCCAGCTCTTTAGCCGCGTTGCTAAAAAATTCCCACCATTTCGCCGATTCGTCGTCCCTAATGTCCGCTTCGCTTCGCGGCCACCTTATCCCCTCGCTGTTGCCTTGGTTCCGCCGTGTCATCCGCGCTGCACTCGCAACTTGCGTTTTGAGCTCGCCCGATTCTATGTAAATATGACCTGAAGTTCCCGTGCCCCGTTATTCTACTGCTTGATAAGATGGTCGTACTCTCATGTTCCTGAATCGCGTCACGTTTCCTATAAACTTCCTCGTCCATTTCCCATTTAAAGCTGCGTCCCATTTCTCTTGGCAATCGTTCTCGAGTTTACGCCTAATCGCGTTGTTGACCGTGTTAATCGACACTCGCGCGTACTGAAGTGTGCGTTGTTGCCCCGCGATGCCGCCTCTTTTGCCAATTGATTCGCCCTTTCGTTACCGACCGTTCCTACGTGTGCCCTCGTCCAACAAAGCTTAACGTTCCCCTCGCGCAAAACTTCCCAAAGTCGCGGCTAACAGTTCCGTCGGATTTCTTAGGTTTTTCAAAGCCTCTAACGCTGACAAGCTATCAGTTATGATGCGTACCTCTCTTAATCGTGCCCGTTCTCACTTAACATATCGCGCCGCTTGGTTTATCGCAACTAATTCCGCTTGAAAATTGTCGCAGTGTTTCCCGAGTTTAAATTTCTTGTTGAAGTTTCGACGCCCCCCACGTATACAACGAAGGCCGCCCCTGTACCGTCTTCGCCCTTGGATCCGTCCGTATAAATTTCTACCCCGTCCCCGATTGTATCTGCCGATCTCTGATATTCGATAATTGATAATTCCGCAGGATGAATCAACCTGTATATCCGACCGGTATTTCAATACGCCCGGTTCTGAACCGTGTTCCCGTTATTGCTGTCAGTTCTTCGCGCCTCATTTTGTTCGCGTTCCTCCGTAGCTTAAGTTCCCTTAGTCGCAAATCTGCCGGTAATATTCCCGAAATCGCGCTTGCTGCTTCCGTCGATAACGTCGAGTAGCCCGCGTTCGCGGCCCTGACCGTTAATAATCTCTGCGCTCCGAGCAATTTCTTGATTCTTAACCTTGCACGCGTCGCCCATACCGCCCTGCGATAGCATCGCCGGTTCAATCGCCCCCTGTAAATGGTTTCCCGCCGCGTTTTCACTTATCCCCATGGCCTAGCCGCCGCTCTATTTTTATTTCTCATCTCCTACCTTTCGCCGTCGCGTAATGAATGTGCGCCTTAAAATTAGTTTCTTCGTCTAATATCACCCCGAGGTAACCTGACTTGTTCCGCTACAATATATTCTTCCCTCCCCCAACTTGAATGTTGGTTTCTGTTGTCTCGGTTTGTCGAAGAATACCGCCTTCGATTTTTCCGCGTTAAAAGTTAACTTGGTTTCTACACTCCATTCCCGGATATTTGCCAGCGCTTGATTTGCCCTATTCTTTAACGTTTTATACTGTCCGACCTTGACTAATAGTGCCGTGTCGTCTGCGTACGCGACTATTTCGCAACCCTCTGGCATTTCGATTTCGAAGATGCTATCGTAAAAGAATGTTCCAAAATATCGGTCCCGACCGGGAGCCCTGCGGGCATCCTTTCGCGATGTTCCCGTGTTACGCTAATACCGGTCCTCTATTATCGCTACTCTATCCGAAAAATATCCCCCCGCGATCTTGACTAAGAATTTGCCCGGGCAACGTTTCCGTTTTAATTGCGCAATTATTTTAGGCCACCATGCGTTATCGAATGCCCCTTTTATGTCTAAAAATATGGTCGCGGCATATAACCCCTCTTCCCTGGCTGTTTTCGCGAAGCTTACCACCGTATTGCCCTTCGTTCATCGCTCGCTTTGACCGCATAAAATACTTGATTCTGTTTATTACTAGGCTGTCTAGTGCTCTGCCTATCACCTGTAGCAAACTGATAGGCCGATAACTGTTCAGGTCCGTCATATCCGTTTTCCCCGGTTTCGGTATTGCCTTGACTAACTGACGTTTCCAACATTCCGGAAAGACCCCTTGCTCTAAACACTTGTTGAATAATTTCCCGAAAAAATCCGGTGCCGCATCATACTCCCTCCCCACGATGTCTGCCGTTATCCCGTCAATTCCCGGCGCCTTTCGTGGATTCATCGATTTAAATGCCGCCGCGATTTCCGCGTCCGAAAAAACCACGTCGTCTACTTCCGTTGACTCCCTTAACGCTAACTCCCGAATGCGTGTATGTTCCTCCGCCTCATCTGTGACCGTGTCCCCGCGGAAAAACCTCTCCAGTAGAACTTCCGCCGTTTCTTTAGCGTTTTGTGTAAATACATTTTGCCCGATTTTAAGTGTTACCGGGCTGTTGTTTGGGTATTTTTTCCGTATAACTTCATACGCTAATCCCTACGGGTCCCGTCCTCCCGATCTCGTACAAAATTCGCGCCAATTCCGTTCTTTCGTGGTTTGAATCGCCGTCTTATACTCTCCGTTTTTTTTCGTCTATATACCGTTTCCCGTTCGACCTTATTTCCGCGTTATTGCATCGCTGATAGCTCCGCCTTAACCTATTGACCTTTTTTCTTAATATAGTTAACTCTGGTGTCCACCACGGAACCGAGTTTCTAAAACTTTTCTTTCGCGGCATCGATCGTTCGCACGCCCGAACCACCCCCTCGTTTAACTCGAGCTAGCACATATTCAGCTGGCGACCCGTCTGCGTCGAGCGGCCATCCTCCACTTAACGTGATGAGATATGACGCTACGGTAATCGCGTCTTCTGAAACTCAATCACGTAAAGATGAGCGATAGTACGATCAAATCGTGCATCAGCTGTTGAAGTATCTGGAAAACACGGACAAATTCAGTAAAGATGATTGACGGTCATCGTTGAGAGGGATGTTCTCCAAGATGGATTGGGCATTTGGGATTGCACGTCATCGTTATAAATAATGACGATAACCAATTACTTTCACGACAGCCGTAGCGTCTTGATAGTGTTGCATCTACTCCTGGTCCCATATCCATGTGGACGGAGGGAATGACTATCCTTCGAAGGGAACATCTCGATTCTCCTCACGTTTCCACGTAGTCGCTGACCTATTTCTTCTGCTCCATTGATCCTGGTGCTACAGTAGACATCCATTATCTATTCAAATATGACATACCCACAAAACTTCGCATTAGCGTCGGCAAATCTGAAAACATTAAAGGCCGCATCGTTTCGATGCATACGTCAAACGGTAAGCATAAATTTGCATAGGTCACTCTCGTTCTACGACGACCCTTCGAACATCCAATTGAATCGCTTCTCAACCTTAGTTCTCGGTAAAAACAGGTGAACTGAGGGGCGCAAATTGCCTGCAGATGCTAATCGATTATCATCTCGTCAAAAATCCTTCCTCTTGATGAGCATCTGTATCTCGTTGTACACGTAAACGCTGCGACTTCATTCTACTTGACGGGTCAAGTCTCTGTGATGTCAGTCACGTTGGTGTACGACAAATCCAGATACATTGTAGTGAGGCCATCTGGATTCCCTTCTCTGCTGACGTTAACATGGTACAGTGTCTGTACTCCGCGAAGATTCGTTTGTATGATGTGACTAACGTTCGCATCAATCCGAGACCTTTACGTTCGCCTCTTCCATTCCAAAAAATATACGGACCAATTTTTTCGTGTTCGATCTACATTTATCGTGTAGTGGTGGTAATCTGTCCCGGAGCTAGACGAAGGGCTCGCCCAGAAGATCCTTCAAGTTTACCTGACGCTAGCGAACTGAAAGCAATTTTGTAACGATTCTTCTTAAATTCACGGACAACATGTTGAGCTGTTAAGAGTTTCGGTAGTCGCGTGGAAACTCTTGTTGCGGCGCGCAAAGGCCACTGACCGTCCGCAACACTTGCTGTTAGTGCCTTTCCTTGTCGCCTCGCGCAAGAATATTGGCTGGACAGTGTTGCATACGCCTTCCATATGTCCAACGTGACATATTCAGATACGTTCGTGTCGCTTTCCTAATACGTGGCTGCAGCCGGGGTCGTTGCGAAGCCTGTCGATATCACTGACGTTTACCCGTTCGATGACATAATATCTTTTAATACTGGGTTACGCGAAAGTGACACAAACGCCTGGAACAATTAACAAACTACATTATTTACTCTACTGTCGATCATTGTGTTACTACGACTCATAACATTCTAACTCTACTCTTTTTGATTTGCTGCATACGCTTTATATACGCTTGTTTTGCAAATGCAGCAACTCACGACCTTCATTACTTAATTATTTGTTCTTAACCTACTTACTTAATTACAAAACAAACCTACATTAATGCTGTCATTAAACAATTAAAAATTAGGTGAGATCGTGCCATCACAACATCCTCATTTCTGGCATTCGCCATTTGATTCTGCCTCCTTTCGTCGTTAAAGTCGATTGCTAAAGCGGCCACTTGGACCTCGTTGTATACATATCGACGTGAGCGTTCCCATTCGTTTTGGACCTCGTTTAAGAAGATTCTAACCTCTTCATCCACATTTGGAGAAATTGGGTTACGCATCTCGTCTGGGGTAATCTGTGGGGACACTGCGATCGGTTCCTCGTTTGAAACCAACTGTTGGCTAACTGAGCCATCGGGCGACTGTGGTTGCCTAATTGTGTACTCTGCATTTAGCCGCGATCGTTTGCGCGGGAATTTTCTACTGACATCGTCGTCATCATCGGATGAATCTACAGAAAAATGAATGAATAAATAATTCATATGATACTTTTGTATGATTTTTTATTATAGAAAAGGAAGGGATAATTAAAGAGAAAGCTACTCCGCTATAAACTTTTACACAAATTTGCAACAGTAAAGCCTAAATCTTTTCTTATAAAGTAATAATAATTATTTGCATATTATTAATCTAAATTTACCTGAAAGCGCGTGTTGGATGACCATTGGATGGTTCATGATCACGGTCGCTTCTGAAAGATCTATTGGGGGCCTCCCCATACCATTTTCAGAAGCCAAATCATCGTTGATCACGATGACCGTCTCAGCAATAGTTTCGGATTCGACGACTGCAGATGTACCTGCGACGACGACGTTAGAAACAGTATTAATTTGAGATGGTTGAGCATGTTGTTGGGAGGCCGGGTCGTTCGATTATAGAATAAAATATAAATAGCGATAGGAAAATTGAACGAAACCAAAGCTATTCAATTTTCATACATACAGTGGGTTATTATTTATTAAAAAAGATTATTATATCGTTATTAACATAAATAAAGTTAAGTTGCATTAGTTAAAAAAAGAACAATATTTTTATTGTGTATTATATCTCCCATACGCTTTCATTTTAATGTACTAACTAGATGCTGCGCATCTTCGCCCAGCGAAGATGGTGGCACTTTTAGAATGTGCTGTACGTTTTAAGTAGTTTTCTTTTTTTTTTGTTTTGTTTTTACTTTTGGAAGACCCTGTATAGTCGAAAATATGTTTAGGTTGTGCAGCATTTAATTCTGTACAACTTTGTAGAAAAGATTTGTTCCTAAAAGCAAAATAGAGCTATAGTGAAAAAAACCCAGTCTTCCTGAACACCGGTATATTTGAAAATATTTTTAAGTTATGCAGCATTCAATTCTATTACTTTTGTAGAAAAGATTTGTTCCTAAAAGCAAAAATAGAGCTATAATGAAAAAACCCCAGTGTTCCTGAACACCCGGTATATTTGAAAATAATTTTAAGTTATGCAGCATTCAATTCTCTTACTTTTGTAGAAAAGATGTTTTTTCTAAAAGCAAAAATAGAGCTATAATGAAAAAAACCAGTCTTCCTGAACACCCGTATATTGATAATAATTTTGGAGGTTATGCGGATTCAATTCTATAACACTCTGGTAGAAAAGATGTTTTCCTAAACGCAAAAATAGGAGCTATAATAAAAAAAAACAGTCTTCCTGAACACCCGGTATATTTAAAAATAGTTCTAGGTTATGCAGTATTCAATTCTGTACAACTTTTGTAGAAAAGACTTTTTCCTAAAATCAAAAATAGAGCTGTAATCAAAGACCGAATATTCAGATGCAATCAGGTTGTTTGAAAATAAATCATGCTTTTGCATTTTTTGATGCGTTTTTCTACATTTGGCACCATTGTATGGTGCACCAAAATATTCTAGACATCAATCTACATAAAATATTTTTTTTTGTGTAAGGGCCGCACAGAGCCGTCAAAGCCAACTCTCTAACCCACTCCTACACCCCGAAACATCGCGATTTACGCGCGTTCCATCGCCACCTATTCGCGGTTTTTCGTAATTTTTCACCACTTTCCCTCACCCCACCCCCCTCAAAACGGTCGTGGGGGCATGACCTGGGCCCTCCGCAACTAAAACAGCCCCCCGCACCCCGCTACCACCTGTCAAAATCGCGTCCCCCAATACATGCACTACAAATCCGTCTATACTACCTACAACGTATTGGGGTTCTAAGAAAATTTCCGACTTTCCGCGCCCCCACCCCCCGCCACAGACAAGATACGGGTTTCTGACCCAACCCAACTGGTCCGCTATCTAACTGGCTACCACCCCAACCGATCCGCACAGTTCCCGAGCCACCCCCCGCCGAGATATACGCGATCTAGTGCGCCCCCTTCCCGTGCCACTCGACACATTCTCACGACACCCCCCGCTGATATCGCGTCAAATATTCCACCCACCCCCGGCTGACCCTAACCCCGTGAGGAGCGGCCCGAGAGGCCGCACCGAGCCGTCAAAGCCAACTCTCTAACCCACTCCTACACTCCGAAACTTCGCGATTTACGCGCGTTCCATCGCCACCTATTCGCGGTTTTTCGTAATTTTTCACCACTTACCCTCCCCCACCCCCTCAAAACGGTCGTGGGGGCATGGCCTGGCCCCCCCGCAACTAAAACAGCCCCCGCACCCCGCTACCACCTGTCAAAATCGCGCTAGATATTTACACACGTATGGCTGCCCGAAAGGGCAGCCCGGACCGTCATGGATCTCAGCCGTATAATAATAATAAAAGGCTCTCTTGCGTTTGCCGGCGTCAGGGGGCGCTATTCCATAGGCGTCGCCCTATTCCGTGCGTGTAAATTCGGAGAGAAAAACTATTACGCCTAATGATCGGGAAGCGAACAGATTAAAAGGGAAATTGTAGGCGGGCGAACGGGCGACGGCGCGCCGCGGCCGTCGCACTGGACCCCGGGTATTTAAGTTTATCGTTAAAAATAGGGAAAGGGGAGAAAATGCGCGGAAATTTAAAATGTAATGGGTGAGAGGGAAGCGAACGCCGCTGTAGACCGAGAAATGTCATCGCGGCGGCTTACGATGGAATTGGCATTGTCAAAGTTCGGCGATTTCGTACGATCGCTACGAAGCAGAGATGACATTTGGGAGTGGGATTGATGTGGAAAACGCTTATCACATGTTTCATCTTGCGGTTTGAACCCTAAAATGGGGTCGAGATGCGTTATTTTTCTCAAAAAGACCCGATTCATAGAGGCGTGTTTTGCCGGCGATGAGGTTGGAATTATGGCCGGTTTCGTAGATTGTCTACGGCATCTGTCACACGGTAAAATGACGCGAACTTCGGGAGACGATTTCGAGCGTAAATGGGGGTACAAGGGACGCATAATGAGTCGAAACGTGACCAGAGAGATGTTAAGAGCCTGAATGATTCGTCAGTATATGGAAAAATGTGGAATAATTCGAGAAATATTGTGATGGTATTAATTTCATAACCTAATCTGCTATTTGGGGCAACAATAATAGCGATTTAAGGTAATTTAAGATGCGTAATACACGCTCAGATATGTTTCTGATCATAATTATACAGTTTTTAGTGAAATTATTGAGCAACGTGCGAGAGAGAACGTCAAACTATCGAACCACGAGAAGGGCCGATTCGTCGCGCTAATTTTAGCACGAAAAGTATATATTACCGCAAAATTATTGTCGATATGGGTTCGCACGTGACAGATATTACCGCACTAATGCCAAAAAGTGCCCTACTAGGGCTCATTTCTACAGAATGATTCGATTTATGGAGTCATGTTCAGCTGGCCTGTCAAAGATAAATTAATACCAATATGTTTCTTTTAATGAGGTAAATTTTATTTTTTTCAGCCTCTCTATAGCTATGAGGGCAAGAATATCATAACAGTAACACGATATAGTATATAAATCGGCCCCTAGAAATGTCATTGGGGTTTTCGATATGTAGTGCGATAACCAAGAAATCCTTTCCGATGAAACTAATATAATGCTTTTCTTAACATTTTAGAGCTAGATATCAATATAATATCGCAGCATCACAGAATATACTACAGCTACAAAGCTTTTTAAAGTTCATCCAACAGCTTCTCGGAAGAAATATTTGACTCAGATAGGAAGTGGTATTTTCTAAATCATTTAACAAACTAAATATAAAATAAAAATCCAAATAACAACAAAAACTTTTTTAATGTCTGAAAATTAAAAAACACATACATATATATATATAAATATATTATACTTATAACCGTATCTCTAACTTACCAACTAGCTACTGGTCCCACGTTCTGAAACAAACAAAAAGATAAAAACATATATTACAAAACATACCTTTAACTTACCATACTAATGTTGATTTTGTATAAACGTGGAACCAGTTGCTATGAAATATTTATTGACGGTCACTTTCGCGTTATACCGAGATCTGTCAACAAAAAAAAAAAATATATATATATATATATATATACAAAATACTATATATAAAAAGAGAAATTTCTTGGGTAGCGGCATTTATTTAACAAACTATCATCCTTTAACTACAAAAATGTTTCAATACTTTATACATCTTTATCAAATTGCCTCTATTTTAATAAATCCAATTGTATGTTCGTACAGAAACATAAAGTCAATCAAATTTTAATTTTAAATTTTACATTTTTTATATTATATTTTCGGTTATATATAAAAATATATAAACAAATTTCTTCATCCAATAAAATCAATAGATAAACAAGCGTATAATTATTATTAAGATATAGAAAACCAATACATATTCACTGAACAATACAAAAATATTTATGATAATTACACTTACTTTCCTTTCCCGCGACGGCGGCCCCGCTTACTACCCTCAGTCACCGGCCGGGGAACCTCCACATCCACCTCCATCTAAAATTTATAAAAATAATAACAACAAAAAAAAAAAATAAACGAGTTAACATGTTCATAATACATACAATACTATAATTATGCCGTCAACAATTTATTACACTTTCATGCAATGATTATATTTCTATCTTATTGTAACAATATTATATTAAGAGATAACTATCTAAAATCCAAATCATTACGTGTAGAATATACAGGGTTTGTCCGGAAAGGAATAGGACTGAAACGATTTTAAAAAATTTACTGAGCCAATCGTTACAATTCTTTAAAAACTTTCAAATAGGCTCCTTCTGCGTCGATGCAGCGCTGGCCAGCGCGATTTCCAAGCATTGAAAGGCGTCACGGAAGGCATTCTCCGGAATAGCTTTAAGATCCGCGGTGCAAGCTGCTTGGATCCCCTCTGTCGTCTCAAAATGCTTGCCTTTCATCGGCCTTTTCAGGCGAGGAAACAAAAAGAAGTCCGGGGGGGCCACATCTGGGCTGTAGGGCGGCTGCGGAAGCGTTGGGATGCCGGCCTTTGTCAGGTAGCTGTTCACAAGAAAGGCGGTATGAGCCGGGGCGTTGTCGTGGTGCAACTTCCAGTCGGCAGCGATGTCTTGTCGGACCCGATTGACCCTTCGTTTGAGTCTCTTGAGCACTTCCACGTAAAACTTGGCGTTGACGGTTGTCCAGGAGGAACAAATTCATGGTGGACGATGCCTTTGATATCAAAAAAGACAATGAGCATCGTTTTCACTTTGGATTTGCTCATTCTTCCCTTTTTTGGGCGAGGAGACGCCGGCGTGTGCCACTCGGAAGATTGCCTCTTTGTCTCGGGATCATACTCAAAGATCCATGACTCGTCACCTGTGATTACGTTATTCAAAAATTGGGGGTCACTTTCACACATGTTCAAATTTTCTTGGCACACTTCCACTCGCCGCAATTTCTGGCCGTCAGTGAGCACTTTTGGGACCATCTTCGCGCACACCTTGCGCATGTTCAAATGCTCCGTCACAATGTCATGAACCACAGATTTTGATAAATTTAACATCTGGGCAATTAAACGAATACTTAGTCGATGGTCTGAGTTCAAAACTTTGCGCACACGAGTCACATTGTCGGTGTTTGTCGAAGTCGAAGGTCTTCCAGTACGGTCTTCATCGGCGACCTCTTCCCGGCCCTCCGAAAAGGCCTTGTGCCACCGAAACACACCACTTCTTACTAAAACATCATCTGGGTAAGCCTGCTTGATCATATCAAACGTCTCTGTCGCAGATTTGCCGAGTTTCACACAGAATTTAATCGCGTACCTCTGCTCTAACGAACGCTGCATTTTCGGCTTGCACCACTCACAGAAACACGTCGCGCGAAAAAGCCTGTCCTGACTCTCCAGGTGCTCGGAGACACCTGACCAGCCGCTCGTTCGTTAGCTAGGAACGCCCTCTACCGATTCCAGTCGGTGCGCGCACGCTCCGAAGTACAGTCGCGGCGGAATAAAATCAGTCCTATTACTTTCCGGACAAACCCTGTATTCTACACTACACACATAAAGTGCAGTAAACCATTAATGTATTTGCAAATGTAACCAAAACAATATATATTTACAGTGCGGATGTGGTGACGCCGCCGCCGCTGCCGCTACCTGGGGGAGACGGGGGCCTCCGCTCAATTTGCCCCCCCTGCTCTTTCTGAAATGTATAAAAAAAAGCAAATGTATAAAATGGGCGTTAAAAATTGGTAATCATAATATTAATTATAGAATATCTATCTAAAATCTAAATCATTACGTGTAGAATATATATACACTCCGCATATAAATTGCAGTAACCCATTAATTTATTTGCGAATGCAACAAATAAAATAAAATAAACATTAGAATACTTACATTGTTTGAGACGGTGGCCGATTTTCGCCGCCGCCGCCGCCCCACATTCCCTCTTCTTCTGAAATGTGATGAAATGAATTAAAGAAAATGTTATAAAATGACGCGTTACAAAAACAAAAAAAACATACCTCTAAATTCTTTTCTGTTGCTCCATCTGAAATATAATAACATAAAAAGAATACGATTGTAACAAGAAAAAAAAACATAAAAATGACAAAAGAATAACATAAACAACAAAAAAAATCAATAATTAATAAATAAACTTGATGAGCCTGTTTTGTGCTACTCTCGTCGCACACCATAGGCGTCGCCTATTCAGGTGTGTAAGAGCCCGCGGCGACTTGCGTTGCAAAGGCTCGAGAAGGGGTGACGGTCGCGAAGCGAACGCGTAACGTATAGATGGGGACGAGACGTGGAAATCGCAACGGCGTATCGCGAACGAATCGTAAAATGTGTGTAGAACGTGAAAATTCGATAAGAGTTTAGATTTTTGCGGCGAACGGCACTGGAGACCGAGAAATGTCACATGGCGGCCAACGACAGATTTCGCGTTGGTCAAAGTTGGGCGATTTCGCGCGATCGCCACGAGGCAGAGTAGTATTTGAGAGTGGGGTTAATGTGGGAAAGGCTCACACATATTCCTCTTACGATTGAACCCTAAAATGGGGTCCAGACGGTTTAATTTTCTCAAAAGACCCGATTTGTAGAGGTGTATTTTCCCGGGGAAGAGCTTGGAAGTTTGGCGGGTTTCGTGGGATGTCAAATACCGCTGTCACGCGGTAAAATGTAATGAGCTTCTAGAGACGATCTCTAACGTAAATGGGCATACAAGCGACACGTACTGTGTCGAAACGTGACCAGAGAGATGTTGGGAGCCTGTATGATTCGTCAGCATATGGAAAAATGTGGAATAATAATTCGGAAATAATAGTCATTTGTGATGGTAACCGATTTGCCGTAACCTCATATGCAATTTCGAGTAACGATAATAGGGATTCGAGGTATTTAACGTTAATTGAAAGTTAGAAAAGGTTCATGATACACGCTCAGATATTTTTTGTGATAATAAATATACAGTTTTTAGTGAAATTATTGAGCAAGGTGCAAGAGAGATGCCAACCCAAAAGGCAAATTTGTCGCGCAGAATATCGGCTCATAAACCGTAACGTGGTGCGAAATTAGTTTTGAAACGGCTTCCTGTATCCTTCGTTTTACAGTTTGCACCCAAAAATGGAGTGAAAACGCGAAATTTCTCTCAACATCGATCAATTTTATCGCGTCACACATCTGGCCGAAATCGTTAATTGTGCGAGTGACGCCCGTTTTTGCGGCACCGATACCGGCTCAAAAACCGTATCCAGGTATGAAATTGTTGTCGGAACGGCCCCACTCATGTACCATCGTACAATTCGAACGCTAAAATAGGACAGGAACGCGAAATTTTCTTCAAAATTAAACGATTAATATAGATATGTTTGCAGGGGACCGCTGTCAGATTTGACAGAAGTCGTTGAAGTACGTTCGGCAAATGGCCGCTATAACCTACATAATTCAGTGCGACGTGTTTTTGGGGTAAAGATGTACTCCGAGCAAGTGTAAGAAGCCGAAATGTGATGCGACAAACGTTACCAGCTATATAGCAGGAAAATTGAAAGGGAACGTGCCGAATAATTCGCGAAGTATTGTCATTTCAGATGGAGCTAATAGTCTAACCTATACCATATGTCAATATGGAATAATACGAGGTACATTTATTTTCGTTTACGGCTCAGTTCGTGGGTTAAAAGGTAACATAACAGTGGTAACGGGCGCTCAGGTTATGTTTGTGAATGTGATTGTTCAGTTTTTAGATAGATTATTGAATAAATTCCAAGAGAAATGTCAAATTACGGGACGCTCATATTCCCAAATTATCGAGATGATTTCGGAAGGGAGAGAGGCGCGTAGATAATGCGGAAAAGATAGTAAAATGACTGGATATAGGTGATGAAGCTCTGTGGTATCGAGAATTACGCGCAGGTACCCAAAATATTGCAAAATACTTGCGGAAATGGCAGCGTCCTTTGCCGGCCATTATACGCAAAGATACGCTATTACCGGACAATGGCGAAAATTTTGTAGGTAGGCGGTGTCTTCGCGATGTTTATCAATTAAATAAGAATACTGAGAGATCTTATAATCATTGCACATACGTAACGTAGCTGAAATATCCGAAGTATTGTAACATAAATTGAACTGTCAGTCACTGTCATATTTATTATTATATGTGGTACATTTTAGCCTAGAGGGATCGGCGTGCGACAAAG
Source organism: Protaetia brevitarsis (assembly GCA_004143645.1). Classification (NCBI taxonomy): domain Eukaryota; kingdom Metazoa; phylum Arthropoda; class Insecta; order Coleoptera; family Scarabaeidae; genus Protaetia; species Protaetia brevitarsis. Next base: position 70,542 of record RXPK01001508.1, read on the forward strand.
GAGTTTGTTATCGGAAGGTGCCGGGTTCGAATCACGGCGGGTCAGTTTTTTTTTATCGTACTTTTCTTTTATTGTACTTTATCGATTGCAATACATGATTATTTATTATTGGGGCCAATAAATATACAGAAGAACATTTATTTTATGTAGATTGATGTTTAGAATATTTGATATATATATAGAATCAAAAACACGATGGCGCGACTAAAATGGAGGAATATTATTAAAAAATGACTAGATGCTGCGCAGAAAAAAAATACAAAAATAAAAATAAAATGACGGATAAAATGGGAAGAAAATTGAAATATAGGGAAAATCGCCAACTATTTTTTAAAAGCTGCAACTTATGGGATGTTATAAAAGGAAATAGGGAAAATAGAGAATAAAAATGCAATAAGGAAAAAGAGAGTAGGGAAAGGGAAAAGAGTAAGGCAATAGTGAAAAGCAAAGGAAATGGGAATGGGGAAAGGGAATGGAAATGGGAATATGGAAAGGGAATAGAGAAAGGGAATAGGGAATAGCGAATGGAAATGGGGAAAAGGGAATAGGGAACAGAGAAAGGGAATACATAAAGGCAGTAGAGAATGAGAATAGGGAACGAGAATGGGTAAAGGGAATACGGAGAGGGAAAGGGAATAGAAAAAGGGAATGGGGAAAGGGAAACTGAATAGGGAAAGGGAATGGAAAAAGAGAATGGGGAAAGGGAATCGGAATAGGAGAATGGAATAGATAAAGGGAATAGGAAAATGAAATATTGAAAGGAAATAGGGAAGGGGAATAGGGAAAGTAAACAGGGAAAGGGAATAGGGGAAGCGAATAGGGAAAAGGAATAGGGAAAGGAAATAAGGAAATGGAATAGGGGTCCTGGAATAAAGAAATGGAATAAAGAATAAGAGTAGGGAACGAGAATGGGTAAATAGAATAGGGAGAAGGAATAGGGAAAGGGAAAGGGAATGGGAATACGGAAAAGGAATAGGGAATTAGGAGAGGGAATAGGGAAAGGGAGTATGGAAAGAGAATAGGGAATAGGGGGGAATAGAGAAGGGAATAGGGAAAGGGACTAGGGAAAGGGAATAAGAAAAAGGAATAGGAAAAGGGAATAGAGATAGGAAAAGCGAAAACAAAAATGATAAAAGGGAATAGGGAAAAACTGAAAAATAAACTATAGGAAAAATCGTCAACTATTTTTTTAAAGCTGTAACTTATGGGATGTTATAAAAGGAAATAGGGAAAATAGACAATGAAAACGCAATAAGGAATAAGAGAATAGGGAAAAGGGGATAGATTTTGATTTCAGCTCTATTTTTGCTTTTAGGAAGGAAGTGTTTTCTACAAAAGTTTTATAGAATTGAATGCTGCATAACCTAAACATATATAAAAATATACAGAGTGTTCAGGAAGACTGGGTTTCCCATCACTATAGCTTTATTTTTCGTTTTAGGAAAAAACCGTTTCTACAAAAGATGTACAGAATTCAATGCTGCATAAGTTAACAATATTTCCACTACAAGGGTGTTCACGAAGATTGAGTCTTTGATTAAAGCTTTATCTTTGCTTTTAAGAAAAAATCTTTCTACAAAAGTCTTATAGAATTGAAATGCTGCATAATCTAAAAAATTTTCAAATATACGGGCGTTCAGGAAGACTGGGTTTTTTCATTATAGCTCTATTTTTGCGTTTAGGAAAAAAAATTCTACAAGAGTGTTATAGAATTGATGCTGCATAACCTAAAAATATTTTAATATACGGGTGTTCAGGAAGACTGGGTTTTTCGTTATAGCTCTATGTTGGCGTTAGGAAGAAATCTTTTCAACAAAAGTTTTATAGAATTAAATGCTGCATAACCTAAAAATATTTTCAAATATACCGGGTGTTCAGGAAGGCTGGGTTTTTTCGTTATAGCTCTTCTTTTGCGTTTAGGAAGAAATCTTTTCTACAAGAGTGTTATAGAATTGAATGCTGCATAACCTAAAAATATTTTCAAATATACCGGGTGTTCAGGAAGATTAGGTTTTTTTCATTATAGCTCTATTTTTGCGTTTAAGAAGAAATCTTTTCTACAAGAGTGTTATAAAATTGGATGCTGCATAAGCTAAAAATATTTTCAAATACACCGGGTATTCAGGCAGACTAGGTGTTTTCACTATAGCTCTATTTTTGCGTTTATGAAGAGATCTTTTCTACAAGAGTGTTATAGAATTGGATGCTGCATAAGCTAAAAATATTTTCAAATATACAGAGTGTTCGCGAAGACTGAGCCTTTGATTATAGCTTTATCTTTGCCTTTAGGAAAAAATCTTTTCTACAAAAGTTGTACAGAATTCAATGCCGCCTAACCTAAACATATTTTCGACTATACAGGGTGTTCCAAAAGTAAAAACAAAAGAAAACTACCTTAAAACGTATTGCACATTATAAAAGATGATTCTCAAGTGAATGGGGACCGACTTCAAGAAACCGCCTTCCTCAAGTACCACCTTCCTCGACTCCTAGATGCGCCAGCATCTAGTAATAACAATAAAGTATAAGAATAGAAATGTAATTCTTACCTTGCACCAAAACGTCATAAACAACACTATTATTTAAACAAAAACGCAACAATCCCATAGTTACACATGGCAACGCAATTATGAAATATTTAAAAAAAAAACACCCAAATAAAAATCAAAAAGAATATTTCTAAACATGTTTCCTCCCACCGTTTGACCCCTAAAATGGGATCGAGACGCGAGATTTTTCTTAAAATGACCCGATTTATAGAGATGCGTTTTAGGGGGAGTGCGCATAAAAGTCTAACGGATTTCGTCGTTTGACAACTGCCGCTGTCACACGGTAAAATGTCGCGAACTTCGATGAACGATTTCTAACGAAAATAGGTGTACAATCGACACATATTAAGTCGAAACGTGACCATAAAGATATTTGGAAACTGTATTACTCGTTATATGAAAAAATGTGGAATAATTCGCGAAATATTGTCATTTCATATAGAGCAAATTGCCTAACCTAACATATCAATTTGAGCTAGCCTTATTTTTGTTTACGACTCAATTCGTCGGTTTAAAGATAAAAAATAACATTCGTAATACACGCTCAGGTATGTTTGTGAAAGTCATTATATAGTTTTTAGCTAGATTATTGAACAAATTTCATGAGAAATGTCAAATTACGGCACGCTCATATTCCCAAATTATTATCGGGATGATTTCGAAATGAGAGAGGCGCGTAGGTAATACGGAAAAGATAGTAAAATGACTAGATATAGGTGATGAAGCCCTGTGATAACGAAAATTACTCGCAAATACTCAAAATGATACAAAATACTTCCGATAAAAGCAGCGCAATTTTTAACGACACGATACGGCATTATCGGACAGTGGTGAAGGTAGGTTTTCGTTTTCGCGATATTTACTAATTAAATAAGAACAGCGAAAGGTCTTTTAGTCATTGAACTGACGTAACGTAGCTAAAATTTCTAAAATGGTATAAAATAAATTGAACTGTCAGTTGATTTCATATAGCGTATCCATTATTCATAAACGCTTATTTGGAAAACTACGAACACGGATACATTTGATCTAGCGGAATCGGCGTGCGACAAACGGACTTTGTCGACGAAAGGTACCCGGGATCGAATCACTGGCGGGGCAAGATTTTTGTCATACTTTTTTTTTTTCGTTTCATTTTTTTGTTCGATGGTAATTACATGATTATCTATTAATAGTGTTGATGTATATACAAAAGAACATGTATTTTACGTAGACTGATGTATGACAGTGCACATTAAAATGAAACAAAAATTCAATCGGTGCATAAAAGTGCAGTAAGACGAAAACACTATAAAATATTGTCGCAATAAATTAATTTTAGCAACTTGGAATAATTATAACTTTAAAATTAACATTTTGACGTACTATAAAAAAAATGTATCTGTTTTTTTTCCCGTATCCGATTCTATCCGAAGACTGGGTCGTTGATTACAGCTCCATTTTTGCTTTTAGGTAAAAAAAACCTATCCAACAAAAGTTGTACGGAATTCAATGACGCATAACCTAAATATTATTTTAAATATACAGGGTGTTCGCGACGACTGGGTTTTTCTCATTATAACTCTATTTTTGCTTTTAGGAACAAATCTTTTCTACCAAAGTTGCACATAATTCAACGCTGCATAACCTAAACATATTTTCGACTATACAGGGTGATCCAAAAGTAAGAACACAAGAAAAAAAAGAATTAATAGACCGACTTCAAAAAACCACCTTTCTCAAATAACCACCTTCCTCAAGTAACCACCTTCCTGTGATTTATGTTTACAATTGTTGACCGTATAAGATCGCAGTGGTTTATGAATTTGTGTGACTATTTACAGTTTCCTAACTATACTGTTTTTGCACATGAAAATTACGTTTCCTTTTTTCGTCACACAGATGTCACTATTGTCAACTGTATGTGCACAGATTTCTACTTCCAACTGACATATGATTGACCCTTGTGATTATGTTTTGACAGATGCTGATGGCATTTGCTTGTTGACTTATATTTCTGTTGCTATGGTCGCTATTGTTTACTGCCGATTACTATGGAGTTATATTGTAAACAATCTAGTGTCAATCAGTTTTCGGTTGACGTTGAATGGGGGAGGGGGGGGGGGGATGTCGAATATGGACTAAACGTTTGGGAAGGAGAGAAATTTTTCAATTGATAAATGCATATTTTTGCTTTACCATTCCTTGAACGATTGTGCCCTCCCGTATACATTTAATAATCCACGCCAGGTGGCTGCGCGTGACGTGTTGGCGTGCGGCTAACATTTGGGCTTGCATTGGGGCCGGGAACCAGTCTCCCTTATACAACGACTCGAAAATGGCCTTCTCTTCGTTTGTCATGTATATAGCCATTTTCAATCTTTTGATGACAACGGTTTATTGATGAACAGTTGCCTGGTTTTTTACAATGCTTTGCTGTTTTATTTGATTTTTTTTTTTTTAATTGACGTTTATTTTTGCGCTCTATAATTTGGATAAATAAAAAACCTTTATTTTTTGAATAACGAAATTTATTTTATTATGGCTAATAATTGGTTTACGGGGCTGGTTGTTCTGGGGATGCGGGGGGGGCGTCGGGATGTCGTTGAAGGTCTAAATTTTTTGTTTGGGATGAGAAAATGTTAATTTTTTGGGGATATACAAGTCTTACCATGCCGGCGACGATGGATCCGTCGCGGATCCTATCCATCACCCACTGCTGATGGGTCTGGGCCCATGCTTGCACCCTGGCCGGCACCCCGTCCCCAAAAAAAATCTCTTGAAAAATCAGGTATTCGTTACTGTATAGCCCAGGCATTTTAATGACATTCGATACCGGTTGTTTGCTTATGCTCGATTGTTTACTGTTGCGGAGCGTCTTGTTAAAATTTGCTTTGCGTTGCGACATTTGTCACACTTCAATTGCAATTTTGACACTGTTGTCAATTTTTTAAGACTATTATTGTACCGCGACTGTTGGCCACTATATTTAAATTTTGATTGGTTTTTGTGGAGGGATGGGGTTTCAATAAAACACCTTTTGTATATGCGACGTGGTTTTTTTTATTTGAGAATTTATAAAAAAAAATAATTTTAATTATTCTTCGGGCGGCCCGTAGAACGAGTCCCATTCTGTAATGTGGGGCGGCGGTAGGGGCGGTATGTCACTAAAGGTCTGGAAGAAATGCACTCTGTTACATTATACTGGCGTAAAATTGTAGGTATAACCTTACCATGTTTTCTCTTAGAACGCCTTCCCGAATACAAAACAATATCCACTGCATCTGGCGTTCGGTCAAGGGACCTCCCCCCTCGAAGCCGTTTGGCGGCGGTTGCGGTTCATTACTCGGCGCACTCGGACGGAACCGGAACAGAGATAAAAACACGGTTCTCTCGTACGGATTCATGACTGATTTGACAACTGTCAGAGATGACGGATGTCGGTTTTTTTGCCGCGACCAATTTATGGCGCGTGTGCCGCGACTGTTGCCGGTTTTTGTTTATTGTTTCGATGAAAACGATAAATTGTTTCTTTACTGTGTGACATTTTATTTGATGCGCACGCGTTTAGAAATTTTTTGGATTGATTGTGCAGAGTTTGTTTTGAGGAGTGGTAAGTTTTGATTGTTCTATGCGCGACGTTTGCGTACATGTGTGTGTGTTGGTTTTTTTGTTTAAAAATAGATGCCACGTTATAATGGTATGGGTTCGAGCGGTGGGTCAGCAAGAAGTCGTCGTCAGAGTGGCGTCTGCGGAGGGACCGGAGCCTGAGCGCCGGCGCCGTCAGCGACCCGGGACGATGTTCGCCATCACTTTGGATTTGGCGATCGCGATGACGCTGCGGGTCGGCATACGACGTCTCTTTGTCGAATTTATGCGGACCCGGCACCCGTTGCGCGAGTTTTTATGCTGCAGAGAGCGCAACGAGGTGAGCGCTCAGGCGGCACTGATGACGGAGATGGTTGACGGAGGCGACGACTTTTTGCTGGCCGTAAGGGAAAAGATGGACGGGGACGAATTGAGGCGCAAAGAGCCTGTTTGATGACGTCACCTAGCGCGTGTTATTCGCCACCTACGTCACCCACACTTTCATTAGCTCCATCACGACACACCACTATATCACCCACGCCACCTGTTGATAACGCTGCGGTCGCGGGTCCGTCGACGACGACGGGACGACAGCCAAAGCCCTATCCCTAATCCATCCAGGCTGGTTGCGGTGACGAGGGGGCCGTCGGTACGTCGAATATGGTCTAAAAGCAAATTTGTTTGCCTTTACATTGGGCTTTTTAAATAAAATTTATAGTCTTTTTACCATGCCGGCGACGACGGTCCCCTCGCTAATGCGCGCCATCAGCTAGTTGAAATGCAATTCTGCCGAATCTCTTGCCGCTGGCAGTACTGCCTGCGCCGCGGCCGGCAGCCCATCTGTTGAACAGTGTTTCGTATTTTTCGTGCTCTCGAAGCCCGTATTCTGTCATTGCGATTTTCAAGTTTTATTTTTTGTCGTTTGCTTCTTTGTTTATACTCGACTGTTTAGTTGTAGGGCGTCTTTGTTTTTTTTTATCGCGACATTTGACACTCTATCCGATTTTAATTTTGACACGTTTGACTTTTATTGTTTAATCATATGGATAAATAAAACTAGTTTAATTTTCAAAAATGGATATTTATTTAAATTTTTTCAGAAAAAAGGAAACTATTAATCTTGACCTGGCGGTTGAGGGGATGTGGGCGGTGTGGGAATGTCGTAAAAGGCCTACATTTTTGGGGGAATGTAAAGATGTTTAAGCTGTTTTTTTTTTTTTGAGGGGGGCTTACCATGCCTCGGACGATTACTCCTTCTCTGATCCTTGCCACTATCCAGTCGTAGTGGTGGTCGGTCCATTGTCGGACGCCGGCTGGCATCCCGGCCCCATAAAATAGTTCGCGATATATTAGATATTCTTCGCTATACAAGCCTGGCATTTTAATGGCTGTTGATGTCGTTTGTTTGTTTATGCTCGTTTGTTTACGGTTGCGGGGCGTCTTTGTTTAAAACATTTCGCTTTGTAACGCGCCATTTGACACACTATTTACAATATGCTTTGACTTTGACACTGTTGTCAAAATCATTTTTCAATTCGAAATAAAACAACATTTTCCACGACGTTTATTTCATTTTATTTATTCATTTGAAACTGTAACTTTTTTCATTCTTCGGGTGGTCCATAGAAGGGTTCCCACTCGGTAATGTGGGGTGGCGGCATTGGGGGTATATCGCTAAAGGTCTAGAATATTTGAAAACATGTATAAGCTTTGCGCTAGTATTTTATATATATAGACTTACCATATTTTCGCGCAATACCCCCTCATTTATGCAAAAGCGTATCCACGACATGCGCCGTTCGGTAAGTTGACCTCGTCCTTCGTATTCGGTCGGCGGGGGGACCGGTTGCCCGGGCACTCGCGGCCGAAATCTATAGAGCGACAGGAAAACCGTTCTCTCGTACGGTGTCATTTTTGACATGTGTATATTTATTTTGACGTTTGTCAATGTGATGGATTGGATGTATGGTTTTTGTGTGTTGATTGCATAGTCACGGCGCGATTTTCGCCCATTCCACGGCCACCTATCCGCGCTTTTCCGCGATTTTTCACCACTTCCCCTCACCCCACCCCCCTCAAAACTGTCGTGGGGGCACGGCCTGTGCCTCCCGCACCTAAACTACGCGCCAGAACGCCGCTACCACCCTTCAAAATCCCACCCCATACACGCACTGTACCGGCGCCTCGTAATACCACCAACGCATTGGGGTTCTAAGGAATTTTCCGACTTTGCCACCCCGCCACCCCCTCCACGGTCCGGATAGGGGGATTCTGACCACCCCAACCGATGCCCCGTCTATCTGGCTACCGCCCCAACCCATCCGCCCCCTTCCCCTACCACCCCCCGCCGAGATATACGCGATCTAGTGCTGCCCCCACGTGCCACATGACAAATTTTTACTACACCCCCCACGATATATGGGAAAAAACGCACTCTACCCCCGCTGACAGTAACCCCGCGAGGGGCGGCCCGAAGGGCCGCACCGAGCCGTCAAAACCACCGCTCTCACCCACCCCCTACCCCCAAAACGGCGCGATTTACACCTATTCCACGGCCACCTATTTGCGGTTTTTCGTAAATTTTCACCACTTCCCCTCACCCCATCCCCTCAAAACGGTCGTGGGGGCATGGCCTGGGCCCCCCGCACCTAAACTGCCCCCCGCACCCCGCTACCACCCTTCAAAATCGCGCCCCATACACGCACTGTACCGGCGCCTCGTAATACCACCAACGCATTGGGGTTCTAAGGAATTTTCCGACTTTACCGCCCCGCCACCCCCTCCACGGTCCGGATAGGGGATTCTGACCACCCCAACCGATACGCCGTCTATCTGGCTACCGCCCCAATCCATCCGCACCCTTCCCCTACCCACCCCCGCCCGGATATACGCGATCTAGTGCATACGTCGGAGAATGTCACCTACATTTATAATTATATACACTATTCACTATTGTATATTTATTTTCTATAAACACATTACATGATTTATGACAACTATTGATCGCAACTATTAATTACTTGTCGATAATATTTACAGTTTCCTTTATATCTCGTTTTATACATGTATTTTGCGTTTACTTCTTCCGCCGCGTAGATGTCACTGTTAACCAATACAGATGTCTATTTAAAAAATGTCTCTTCGACTACTTTTGTGGTTATGGTTTGTACCGACGTTCTTGACATGTTTATATACGTCAAATGTTGCGTACTATATCAATGTCCCGGCCCGCCGCAAATATAACTATATAATTTTATTGTTCCGGTTGCTACTACTTCAATTCGCCCGATCGCTATGGTATTTGTACGAAAATAAACTAGTTGTCGACATACGCCGGTTGCAGATTGATGAGGGCTCATGTTTCGAGTGTTGATCTGCAAACAGGCGAGTGTATACTTTTTATATTTTTCACCATTACACTACCTTTTAGCTGTAGCATCGATTTTTGTCGTTGATTATGAGGCCCCACAACTAGTTGCGGACGCACTTTTTATATGGTTCGACAGATGCCGATGACATTTGACTATTGTTGACGAATCCTTTCATCGCTGTGGCCGCTATGGATCGCTACCCATTACTATAGTATCGTGTCGTAAACAAACTAGTGCATGACATGTATCGGTGGCTGAGGGCTGAGAGCTCGTGTCTGTTGAACACATCCACTCTTGGGTAGGTGAATCTGCAATTATTACTAGTATTACTATGTTGTTGCATCGCCCTTTAGATGCGACAGTGTCTTGGTCGTTGTTTATGGGGCCCCATCACTGGCTGCTGTCACTGTTTATATGGTGTTTGACAGATGCCGATGACATTTGACTCTTGTTGACGAATCCTTTCATCGCTGTGGCTGCTATGGACCGTTACCCATTACTATAGTATCGTGTCGTAAACAAACTAGTGTATGTCATGTATCGGTTGCTGATGGATTGGGGACAATCTCTACATACGGGCAAGTTTATACTAATTTTTTTTTCACACCAACTCGCCATTACATTACCTTTTAGCTGTGCGACATAGATTCAGACGTTGATCGCGGCGGGGCCCCACCACCCACCACTACGATTGACACTATTTGTGCGACTTTACACATGATGTCACCGACATTTCTGTCTGCTGTCAAACAGGTTAGTCTACACGTCTTTAATGATTCTCTTTACCTTTTCGGACGACCGTTTGGTGGGGCCCCACCATTTTTTTATACCTACGCGCGTGCTAATAGATTATGCGCTTATTTTATTTAAAATTCGTAATTCTATACGGTAAATAAATAAAACAAGACCTTTTTCTTCAATGTACAGCAACAATGCCGTTTTTTTTATTTAACAAAAAAAAAATGCTAATTTACTCTTCCGGGGGCCCATAAAACGAGTCCCACACGGTTATGTGCGGCGGTGGCGTCGGCGGTATTTCGCTAAAGGTCTACGAAAAAAATGAATTTGTGCAATTTTGGGCGCTAGTTTAGCGTGTCTCGATCACGATCTTACCATGTTCTCGCGAACAACCCCCTCGCGGATACAAAATAGTATCCACGCCTTGCGCCGCTCGGTCATGGCTCCTGGGCCTTCGAATTCAGTCGGCTCCGGTGCCGGTTGACCGGGCTCCCGCGGCCGAAAACGGAACAACGACAAAAAAACCGCTCTCTCATACTCCTTCATTTTGACGTTTAATTTGATATTTGACGGATGATTTGACGTTGTCTCACGCAATATTACAACCACATATAAATTTGTATAAAATCTTTATTTGGGGAAAAACACAACTTGTTGAACGACGAAAACTTTTTTTTTAAAAAAAAACAATTTCAACTATTTCAACTAAAATTCCTCGGGAATGTCGTACATGCTCTGCGCAAAAAAAAAGAAGAAAAGTTTAGTCAAAGGCGAGGGTTGTCGCTAACGCCAACTACTTACCATCCCTTTCACGATAGACCCTTCCCGTATGCATCCTATTATAAATTTTAACTGTTTCCCTGTAACGGTTGCGCGAGCGGCGACCAACTCCGCTTGCATATGCGCGGGGAACCACTCGTGCGGCGTATATAGCGATTCGAAAATCTCCCACTCTTCATCAGTCACGTTTATCGCCATTTTCGCGCGCTTATTGACACGACGATATTCGTTGCCTAGTTTTTTTTTTGAAAAAAAAAATCGCCCCCCCCCCCAATTTAACGAAATAAAAGGACAATTTTGCAAATTATACGATTTATTCAATTTAAAACTAGTCTTTTGTCATGATTAATGGTGGTGGTGGTGAGACGATGGGGACCCTGGTGGCGTCGGTATTTCGTAAACGTTCTGAAAAGAGTAGTAATTGTTAAAGATGTTGCGCCGCGCGTAAGAAAAAACATCATTGTTTACCATTCCGGCGACGATGGCACCGTCACGTATTTGACTTATTAAGTAATCATAATTCTGGTCGGCCCACTGTTTCGCCGCCGGTAACCGCGCCTTCTGGCCCTCGGTCATGGTGGCCTCATCGAATAGACTAACGAAAACCAAGTGCTCTTTCGTCACTAGCGCTGGCATTTTGTGTCAATTAGACGTTTACGTCAAATTTTTTTGTTGTGTACGCCACCCGCCGTTACAGAGATTTATGTAGCGTGTGCCGCGACAGTTGCTCGGGTTTTGTTTACTCGTTTCGATGAAAACGACGATAACGACGAGTTGTTTATTTATTGTGCGACGTTTGGTGTTAACGGTGCCATTTTTGTGCAATAACAATATAAACACATTTACGTTAATTTTCCCACATATATATAAATCATTGTCCATTGCTGTATCTGCGCGTGGTAAGTACATCATCGTCATCACTCTCTACACACATGCGTATACATGTGCGCGGGTTTTTTTTTTTTTAGATGCCCAGATATAACGGAATGGGGGTCGAGCGGGGGGTCTGCGAGGAGTCGCCGCCGGACCAGAGGAGCATCGTCGACACCTTCGACCGAGGACGCCGATTCGCAGCCCGAGCGCCGGCGCCGTCAACGACCGGGAACAATGTTTGCGATGACGGTCGATTTGATTCTTACGATGGCGCTGCGGGTCGGTATACGTCGCATGTTTGTAGAGTACATGCGGACCCGTCACCCGTTGCGAGAATTCTGCTGCAGCAGGGAGCGCAACGAGGTGAGCGGTCGGGCTGCACTGATGTCGGAAATTGTGGACGGCGGCGACCAATTCCTGGAGGCCTTACGCGGCGAGGTTGGAAACCAACAAGGCCAAATGGCGGACGACGACGACGCCGACGACTGGATGCCACCGGGGACCCCCGACGAGGCCATCGCGTCCCCGGTGCGGCGCGCAATGAACGCAACCGGACTGAATTACGTACCCCACTTTCACCTGCACTGCTATCTACAGCTTAGCGAGAGAGCGTTGCTGAGAGACGTGAGGGAATCTGTAGCCGCCTGGCCGCACGCTACCCGTATCTACGTGAAACCCTGTGGTGACCGCGACAAGTGGATCACCTACATATGTAAGCAGGATGGTTTGCCGTACACTAATTTGCGTACGTCCGAGCTGCGGTTTACGCAGAAGGCGTTTCGCTGGGGTGTGTAATACGCGACAATTTCGTTTCGACGACGAATTTGTCGTGTATTACCGCCAACAGTACCGCTTTCTGCAGAAGCTGCACTCTGCCGCTTCCGTTCGACGGTTAATGCGCACGTTTCCCGGGCTCGCACCGGTAAACGAGTATTATCCGCCGGCCGGATCGTGGACGGGACGATGCGCCACTTGGTGGAACGCGAACCATGCTACCTACAGCCACAAGCGGCCCTGCCTATATGTGTGGGGTCCTTGTGATGTGGGCAAGTCCACTTGGATCAGGCGCATGATCGGCGGTGACAGGGTGGAACCGTTTACGTTCTTTCCGGGTGTCGGACAATTTTTCATGACCTCCTTTGACCCGATCCGACACAAAGTCATCCTCTTTGAAGAGTTTGATGAGGACAATTTCAATTTAGCGCTGCTTCGGCGGCTGATGGAGGGGGACGTAAGCGCATTCCCCGTCAAGTGTGAAGGGGATGTGCTCGTGAAATTCCACGGGCCCATCATCTTCATCTCCAACGGGAACGAGGTGCTACGGCATGCGAACATGCGCAACCGTTTGCACGTCGTCCACGCGGACACTCCCTACTGGTTGCGGGAGGCTGAGGGGATGATTCCTCTCGTTAATGTAGACGTCGTCGAAGGTGAGCGATCTGTGCCGACACATCCACCATCATCACTGGTGACTGTGGGTGGCGAACTTGTACCAGTTGCGGGTCCGTCGTCAAAGAGGAGGAGGCGATCGGCTTCGTCTGCCTCCTCCTCCTCTTTGATGACGTCGCCTAGCGCGTGCTATTCGCCGCCTCCGTCACCGACACTTGATTATCTCGCTACACGACGACACGCCACTCCACCACCACCGACACCGCCACCGCCACTGTTGATATCGTTGCGGTCGCGGGTCCGTCGACTGGACGACAGCCGAAGCCGACGTTGTGCATTTCCCCGGATTTGTTTTCGTCGGCTTCGTCTGCCTCTGTCTCGTCGGCTCCCTCTTCGCCGCCGATACCGACATGGCAAACACCCACACCGACACAACAATCACGGCCAGATTTCTCGTCGTCGGCTTCACACTGCGCCAGTGTGGGCAGCGTCCACTATTCGCAAGCGGCCGCTATTGCGCGCGCTCTGCTTAAAGTGGACGCGGCCGATACTGACGCGGGGTCGTCGCAAACCGGACGAAAGCGCACCTTTGACGATTACATGAACGTCATCTTGCCTACTCTTTCTGGCTCGGCTACCGGCACGCCCGCAACGTCCTTGCCGACTGTCGACGACGACTCGGACATTTGACTTGAACGCACGACCGACCAGAGGATCAGTTGCGGGAGTACACGGCTAGTGGGATAACAGTGCCGGTGACGTTTTTTTTATGCGGACGCACGATTTATCGTTGGCCGTTTTTTTCTTTTAAATAACGTCACCTCCCGGACGATGGCGCACCATCATTGTGTATTGGCCACCACGGTTCATTTGTTGTTGTATTTGCGCGATTTTTTCCCCCTAGACGATAGATTGTGCGATCGTGTACGACTGACTGGACGTGTTTTGTGTTGCTGTTGTTTAATTCGTTGTGTTTATTGTTGTTAATGTTTTGTTGTTGAAAAAAAAATGCGGCCATTTACACCATTGTTGAATACCATTGGCCATTTACACCACCACTTTTTTTACAATAAATTTGTTTTTTTTACAACTAAATTTTGTTTTTTTTATATAATAATGTATGCTTTATATGCGTTTAAAAGATGGTTATTTGTTTGTGTTTTTTTTTTTGGTGTTGCAATTGGACGTTTGTTTTTTACGATACTGATTATATATCTATATATTTGTTTTAAGTTTAATCAATCAAAGAACCATTTGGGGTAAATTTAAAGGGTTTTTTTGTTTTAAAAAAAGAAATACAACATTTCAATGAGTAAAAATAAAAACAATCTTAGGGGGAAACATTGGCCTCCCCAAGTTGACAGTGACACTTGACCAACTGTCTGTCAAGGACGTGTCACTGTCTTGGTCGGCGCCGACGGTCCACACAGTACCGTCGTCGTGTGTATCTTGCGATGACGTGGAGGAGGCTGAGGGGGCGCGGTCTGGGGGCGTCAACAATCTTTGGGTCAGGCCGGTAGGTGTCTGGTCGACGAATATGATACACCCGTCGATATCGTCTGGCGATGACGTGATACTTATAGTCGGCGACGCCGGCGCCAACAGTTGACCCAAATTGGCGGTCGCGGAGGGTGATGGGATGGTGGGCCGCATAACGAGCGACGCGTCAAACGACAACTCTGTTGCCGTCGTGTCCGAGTAGGGCACCAACAACCTTTGCGACTCGTCATCGTTGTTGGGGGGAGGCTACAGGCGACGGGCTTGTCGAACACGTCGTCTTGCCCGTCCTCGAGCCATGCCGCCAGCGCGAACGCGTCGTGCTCGTTCTGAAAACATGTTGCGCGTAATTTTGTGTGCTTTTTTCTTAACCTTAATTATTGTACCTGCGGAGTATCGCTAAAGTAGCGGACGGCGTATCGCAGTTCTCGCTTTCGGGGGAAAAGTAATGTAATGCGAACGCCAACTCCTCCTCCTCCTCCTCGTGCTTGGTGTTTGGCCTTGGTGTTTGTTGCTTGCTCATTTTTACTATTTTCAACGAAAAACAATAATGTTTTTTTTTAACGCGTTGTCGTTTATTGACAAATTGTCAATAAATATCGCCTGTTTATATGGTTACGTGTCGAATGGTATTTGACTTGCTGATGTGTAATAGGGAACTACACACTCTACACTCTTTTGCACAAGTTGAAGTAAATAAAACACTATTTTTAGTATAAAAAGTTTTTAATTTAGCAATGGTTTTTTTTAAAAAAATTAAAATGTATAATTCAACAATCACGGCGAGTACCACGGTCTGCCCAGGTTAACCGTGGTACTGCACCAGCTGCTACCGTCGTCGTTCGTCGCTATTTTCGTTCAACGGACATCCGACCGTCCACGTGATGTCCGTCTCGTCGCCGTCTTGCGCCGGTTCCGGCGTCGGGGAGGGGGCGGAATAGTATTGTCGCGGCGCCCACGACCACTGCATCTGTGTCAGACCGGTGGGCGTACTGTCCACAATCACGATACAGTCGTCCACGAAATCCGTGGACGACGTATCGCTGATTGTGGGCGACGCTGGCGCCAACAACACACCCAAACCGGGAGCAGTCTGTCGCAACACTAGCGACTCGTTGAAGGACGCTTCGCTACTCTCCGAGGTATCCGAGTACGGCACCAACTTTTTAATTTTCCCGCCCGACGTTTCGAACGCGTCATGTTCGTGCTGAAATTGATGCGTTAGTTTAGGGGAGTGGGGTTGCGTCTGATAAAACAACAATACCTGTGTGGTGCCGCTAAAATATTCCACCGCGCACCGCACCTCCTCGTCGTCGGCCGAGAAATAATTGTCGGCGAACGCCAACTCCTCCTCCTCCTAAAACAAAATTTTTTTTTTGCTCCCCGTTAAATTAGTGCGATGACCTGTTAGTACCTGCGCTATTCCCGTAAAATATGAGGTGGCAAACTCTTTCTCTGCCGCCACCTCCTCATCCTCCTCACACTCCATGTACGGATTACCGGAAAAGTAGTGTTCCGCGAACCGCAACTCCTCTGCCTCTCGCTTCTTCATCCACATTACGTCTTCTTTTTAACGACAACTTTTAATCAAGTCACCGACAAATGGCAAATTTTTTTTTTTGACATTGCAAATGTTGCTTGTTTATATGGTTACGTGCCGGTATTTTATCGACGGGTTTAACGGAGAGATTCGTATACAACATTTCGGTGTTGTATAGTTGTTTGGACATTTTTTTTTTGTATTCGTACATTTTACAACTAAGCTCGTTTACATTTTTTTTTTTTTTGTGTTTCAAGGGGTACGGCCTCGGTATGGTGTGCGGGTGCCGGTGGGTCGCGCTGGTCGTCGACGTCTCGCCCTCGATGTGGTTTATATTTATTTGTTGGAATTCATTTGTTGTATTATAACGCTATATTAATTGCTTATTGTGTTTATGAGCAAAAAGAAAAAAAAACCCATGCCATTGACGATATATTTGAGGAGCAACTTTCGGATATAAAAATGGTCCCTAGAGCCTTTGCGTGCAGTCCATTAGACGCGCATCGTTTTTTTTTGTTACTACGTGATTACTACTCTTTTACTTATTGTGATAGAAAAGTGATTTTTAAACCCCATTTTACGTCATTCAAAAACAAAGGAAAATATTGATTTAATGATTTATCTTTGACGTATTTGAAACATCAATTTTTCGTTTCTCTGTTAATATTTCTTTAAATACAACTTACCTACTATACAAATAAAAGACGCGCTCAATTGAATCATCTTATCTAAACTTTATTATTAAATTTAATGTTTTGCTGTACAAAGTAAACCAAAAAAAAAAAATACCAAATTTGTTTATATTATAATATTTTATAATTAAGCCTTTGGTGGACGCCCTTGTCAGCACGTTCGTATTCTCCCTTGTCTAGTCCACCATCGCGAATTTCTTGTTGGGATTTGTGATCACCATTCGAACTGATACTTTGGATAAGCCTAGAATGGAAATAATGAGAAAATCAGCACAAATTTTAACGGTGATGCTAAACAATGTAATTTTTCTTTAACAATAAATTCACGTTTCTAATATTTTGAGACCAAGCAGAACCCTCAGCTACTGTCGTTCCGGAGTTATGTTAAAAAAACGAAAAAAAAACACGCGTTTCTTGGCCGTTTTCCTTATTCTGGGACACGAGATAGCGTCCACAGCCGCTAGATAACATCGAAACCCCAATGTGTTGTACACTGTCGGACGCGATTTTCGACGAGGATTCCATTTCTGGCAGCGCCGACGCGCTATCGGTAACCGTTTCGGAAATATCGGCAAAAAAAATAAATTTTGATCGGAAAATTTTAGCAAATATCCGTAAAAAATCATCTAAACCTTGAAACAACTCCAACGTATTACACATCAAAATACGCGTCTTTTCGCGGGGAATCGAATGCCGCCGCGCGCGTCCTCCTCATTGCACTTGTCGTTCTCGAGATATGGGCGTGTTTTACGGATTTTTTTTTTTTTTATTTTAACAAGAATCGTTACAAAATAAAAATCCTCCGGGTTGCTCTGATTCCGGAGTTTTGTTAAAAAGAGTGACAAAAACTAAGCTTTTTATTGCTGCTTTTTGTTATTTTGGCATACAAGTAAACACTTGCAAATTTTGCAATACTTTTATTCCTTTTGAATATATTTTTTTTTTCAAGATGTACCATAATCGAAAAAAAAAAAAAAATGTTTTTCTATCGTAAAATTAAACAGCAAGCCTTAATAAGAATATTTTTTTATGTAAAAGAAACGCAGTAAATTTTTCAGACGGTAGAATACTATTCCTGCCACCCCTTCAATAAAATTACCTTGCATGTAATTAAATTCAAATAAATTTAAGTGTGCAAGGCTCTGACAAAAGTGAATTATCGGTTTTCTAACCTTTCCTATGTGGAGGCGTCGCTTCTAGGACGTTTAAATATGCCGGTGTTCGTACAATGTCGGATAATCACACGACGACTCCAACTATGCTGCTTTACGCCTGCCATCTATGTGTCAATAGCTTTACGCTACCTTTTGCTGTTTCATGAAATTATTTTTCTTTTTACAAATCATATTAGTGTAACTAAAGCAAAGTACGTACGTTTTGGTTCACATTATTTTACAAAATATTTATAATTTTACAAACAATTGTATTTTACAGAGTATTCTACATTTCATTTGTTCGAAACTAAGCTAAATATAGGATGGTGTCGGCAGTTGGCGTCCTCTGTAATCGTGTTTGCGTATCTAATCTCCCCGTCCTCTTTTAAACGACTTCCCGCTTCCAACGGCGGCCGGCGTACGGAATGCCGACGATGACAACAGTATGGTCTACTTTTTACCGGCCAATTCATGTTCAAAATGTCCGGTTCGATCAGCTGTTCGCAAGCGACGACGGCGACGACGGTCGCTATAATTCTGTGACCTTCAATTTCCACACTCGTTGCCGTAAACGATCGAAAGCAATCGAAGGTGTCACGACGGCGATCATGCAGGTAGGAGTAACCTGTAAAGGTGCGACGACCAATAGGAAACAAGTACAGCGGCCAATAGTGAACATGAATGCGGTTTATTGCCGCGGGCCGATGAGGTGTACTCTGCGAGTCTGACGCCAGCTGGGGTTGTATGTGTATCTGCAGCAGTGTTCATTAGCGGCGGCGGCGGCGGCGCGGCAGTTTTACAGTTGTGTGTTGCTCAAGTTGGTTTTGCGCTGTTTAAAAGTATTTTTCGTGTTGTACACGCGTCGAAAAAAAAGCGGGCGCTACGGTACGTCTTTTACTTGTTTTATTTATTTTTTTTTCTCGTAAAACAGACGACATCTGTTTAAATCACGACAATATTCCGTGCTTGATGGGAGACGTCAAGAAACGTGTGACACCTTCACCATGGCAACACAATCAACACCTGGAAGCGGACGAGGACGTAGGAAACAGGCCAAACCGCAAAGAAAAGGTACCTACAGACAGTTGTCAGTTTTATCCTTTCATTTATCTCACATCATCTCTACTATATTGCTGAATGATGAGAAAAGCACGTGTATATTGTCGCAGCTTATTTGTTGGCAGTCACGGTCATGTGTTTTGCTCGACGCCATCTTTAGTGGGGGAGGGGGTACTTGTGTTTACATGCGCCTTCCAATTAATAAATAGCGACTACTGGTGGATATCCATCTATATTCGATTATTACTATGCACTTTAGTTAAATTTCGAGAATTTAAAAAAAAAAAAAAACAGAGATTCAGGCGTGTTATATATGTGCGCATCCTTGTTTATATTTTTATTGCGACGCTACGATGTTTATTGGCGGATTCAATATAAAATGTGCTAATAACAAATCTAGTATTAATGATACCATCTCGATCACGTATGTATGTAATGAGACGGTGACTTGTGAAGAAATTAATTTATTTCAAGTACTTAAATATAATAAATTATTTTCTTGTAACTTGGCAATTTCAAAACGAAACTGTCGGCTATCTAATGTTTAAAGAATAAACATTTCTCCAACCAAGAAAATAATTTCTTGATATATTGAGAAAATAAACTGCTTCCAAGAAATGACGACGAGTATTCAGGTATTTGCTTATATATGTATATGAGAACAAGAAAATACTTTAGTTGAGAAATTCTCATTTTCAAGCCTTTCAATTGTACAGTCTCATACGAGATTGGTGTAATTTTACAATTTCATAAATGTGTTTTCCCTAAATGTATAGGCATCAGATTGCATAATGGGATTTGCAGTATGCTAAAGATCTGTTTTTCAAGATACATTTTAAAAAGGAAAAAAAAGGTATTACATCCAACTGCAAACCACAAGAAATATTTGCAAGATATACCTACATGGTGTTGAATATAGGCACCATACTCTGTCAAAATAAATTTTGGGGTTCTTAGACATGCACAACCTAACAAAAAAAAACAATATATAGTTTAATCATACAAAAATCCCTTATCCTGCAACATTTATACATTTGTGCATCAGGTATAGGTAACAAAAGTTTTAAAACAACTAGAACATTTTCAAAAAAAGTCAACGATAACTTATTTTGCTAATACAAATGTAATCCAGTTTACAGTATTATTAACATGACGTAACCATTATACGGCAAAATTTATCTAAATAAATAAAAATGAATTGCTTGTATTGAAAAAATAAAATGTTAATTGTTAATTCAATATTTTCATATTAAAACAAACAACATATCACTATGTGATTTAATTGCAAATTGTAAACGAAAAATGTAGAGCCATCATATGATAACTGGCTTATCATGTAAAATTACAGATTTTTGTGAATGTAATTTGTTATTGCAGGAGTTGAAATTTGGTTTTGGTACGCACTATTCTCAGGCTTTGTAGAATTTCATACAAACAACATTAATCAATTTATTATTTTGTCTTGCCCGCCTTCCGAAGAGCCGCAGGACATGACATATACAGTCGCGAGTAAATGTTATAGGCACCTTTGACAAAATTAATGGGTTTCATGTTTCTTGCATTTTTTTTTTTTTCTGATAGATATTGCAACGTTTATATAATCGTCTTTATGGTTACAATAGCCTTTATAGATACCTTTTGTAAATGTATTATTTTTTTTTAATATATTTTCAAGTCTTCGAGATGTCACTTTCCCCCTCCCATCTAAAAAGTAGTATAGCTGTACTAAAAATATTCTAATATGCAACAAATTAATAAGATCCCTTAAAATACTATATATTTATAATGTATTACCTACAAGTTTCTCATTTTTTACTGCGATATTCGGCCAAAATTTAGAGTGCCCATCAACTTGCATTCATTAATCTTCAAATAAAAAAGTTTACTAGTTTTACGCACAATTATAGCGTATGGCCTAAACCAAACCGACCGTCGAGAAGGCATTTATTTTTTCAGCTCGGTATATAATCTTAATTAAAACGGCAGGTATCGAGACGATATAAACATTCCACTCAAAATAAATCACTCCGCGTGTTCGCCGCCGCCGTCGAATATTTGTTTATACCTGCTGGCGCGCCTCTTTGAATTTTATTAGGCTTGATGAAATAAATGTGACGATAATACAAGTGCTATCGTCATTGAATACCTTAACAACAGGTTATATATACGATGTGCTAACATTGCAAACAGTTGGCATATACTTTTTGAAAATGACTGCCGTGATGACTTTGGCCTGTTTTAGTTTTCATCGGTGAATAACAGCTCTAGCGTCTGTTACATGAAACCACAGGTAAGCGAAACCTTTCGAACAGAAAGGTAAGCCACCCAAGGCGGTGATAAAGAAGTACTGATACGTGCGCACTCTTGCTATACATGCAACCATGTTATTCCTATTAACGCTGATCTTTCCTTTTTTAGATAAACTTTACTACCATAAAGTTACGGCAGTTGTAATGGCAAAAATTAAAAAAAAAAAACTTGCCCAATAAACAGTTCATTTTTAATCCATCACTATTTTACTTTTTTTGATATTGTGTAATGATACTTCACATCTAGGCACGTGAATGCTAATAAAATCCGATCAATGTATTAAATTTGTAATGGGATATGATATTCGGTAAGTAAAGGAGAATACGTTTTTAAAAGAATTTTTGCACAAACTATTAAAGCAAAAAAAAAAAATCAGTAATAGAGTTCCATAAAAAAAGACCAATTTATATTAACGAAA